>CM046040.1:31581847-31871928 GCA_025215565.1 Flaveria ramosissima | reverse complement strand
AGTGATGAAGACTGTCCTCCTTGCACTGTGGCAGACAGTGCCTTCTCCCATCCATAATGACCTCCTTGGCAGGTCTTCCAGAATTCAAGCAACTGATCCTCATATAGAGGAGGATCAATGGTCAGGGAGGTGAAGTAGTTTGACAGAGTCAAGAATTGGCAATCCTCTGAGAAACTTGCATCTTTCTCATAGCTTAACACAGAGCAACTTGATTATGTTGCCTGTGTAGTTGCATGGAGAAATCAGGGTTGTTTCTGCGCGGTTAAGGTTGGCCATTTCAGAAGCTTAAGGGTGAAGAAAGGTAGAAAGCAAAGGCGGTTTAGAGAATTAGGTTAGAGAACAGTAGAATTGAGGAAGATAGTGGGAAAGAGGGGAACCGTTGGGTATTTATATGAAAAGGGATTTGAACCAAAGTTAATGAAAGAGGATAAACTTTGAAATCCGAAAGTCGGTCCCACCTCTGAAAAGGTAGTTTACTTTTGCTCAAAAGTAGTTTTCTTGGAATTCGAAAAGCTTCCGAAGTTTATTTGTCTTCGGAAGTTTTGATTTAAAAAGCTTCCGAAGCTAAATGGCTTCGGAAGATTTTCCTGAGAGTCTTGATAATTTATGCTTCGG
Organism: Flaveria ramosissima; assembly: GCA_025215565.1. Lineage (NCBI taxonomy): Eukaryota > Viridiplantae > Streptophyta > Magnoliopsida > Asterales > Asteraceae > Flaveria > Flaveria ramosissima. The sequence goes on along the minus strand of CM046040.1, from coordinate 31,871,313 downwards.
AAGAGAAATAAACCCTTGAATGCTTTGTATGAAAATAAACAAAGCTTCCGAAGGTTAATTTTGCTTCGGAAGGAAAAGGTTCTTGAAAATAGATAAGTGTCTGAGATAAGAATTTTAAGCTTCGGAAGATGAATTTACTTCTTCCGAAGGTAAAATCTCTTAGACAGTTATTTATTTTAAAGACGTTTTTCTTCCGAAGATAAAATCTTATCTTCCGAAGTATCAAAAATTTTCAAGAATCTAAGGAAAGTCTTCAAAAAGAATTTTACATCCAAAGAAAACATGAGCTTATGAAAGTGATGAACTAGACAACTTAGGACACACATATTTTAAGAAGAAATAATTAGAATTAGTTTTAATAAAAAGTCTACTCAAAGTTAATCATCCCAATAGCTGATATCAGATACTTAAATCTCTGTTCATCAAAAGCTTTTGTGAACAGATCAGCATATTGTTCATCTGTATGAACTTTGACTAGTTTAATTAATCCTTTTCATAGTTATCCCTTATTAAATGATACCTGATGTTGATGTGTTTGGTCCTTGAGTGCTGCACAGGGTTCTCAGTGATAGAGATAGCACTATTGTTGTCTATGTGGATAGGAGTCTCTTTGAAGTTAAATCCATAGTCCAGCATCTGATTTTGAATCCAAAGCACTTGAGCACAGCAGCTTGCAGCAGCAATGTATTCAGCCTCAGCAGTTGATGCAGACACACAGGATTGTTTCTTGCATTGCCATGAGACCACCCTTCCACCAAGGAATTGACATCCCCCAGATGTAGACTTTGCAGTCATATTGCAACCACCATAATCACTGTCTGTATAGGCATACAGATTGAAATTTGGATTCTTTGGATACCATAGACCAAGTGTTGAAGCACCTTTGAGGTATCTTAAAATCCTTTTCACAGTGATTAAGTGAGACATCTTAGGGTTGGCTTGATATCTTGCACAAATACATGTAGCAAACATGATATCAGGCCTGCTAGCTGTAAGATACATAAGAGACCCAATCATAGCCCTGTATAAGTGCTCATCTACACACTCCCCCTCAAGATCTGGACCAAGGGAGTGGTTTCTGGCTATGGGTGTCTTAGCAATCTTACAATCAGTCATATTGAACCTCTTGAGTATGTCTTGAACATACTTTGACTGACTTATGAAGATGCCATCTTCAACTTGCTTCACTTGAATTCCCAGAAAGAAGTTGAGTTCTCCCATTGAACTCATCTCAAATCTGTCTTTCATCAGCTTCTCAAAGTCTTTGCAGAGCTTTGGATTAGTTGAACCAAAGATGATGTCATCAACATATACTTGAACCAGCAATAGTCATTTCCCTGTCCTTTGATGAAGAGGGTTCCATCTATAGTACCTCTTCTGTATCCATGCTTGCAGAGATACTTAGATAGTGTCTCATACCACTTCCTGGGTGCCTGATGCAGCCCATAAAGAGCTTTGTCAAGCTTGCAGACATAATCAGGATGATCAGGGTCTACAAAACCAGGTGGCTGTTTGACATAAACCTCCTCATCAATCACTCCATATAAGAAAGCACACTTTACATCAAGTTGGTAGACCTTGAAGTTCTTGGATGCAGCAAATGCCAGGAATATCCTAACAGCTTCTAGTCTTGCTACAGGAGCAAAGACATCAGTGTAGTCAATCCCTTCTTCTTGTGTGTATCCTTGAACAACTAGTCTTGCCTTGTTCTTGATGATGATTCCCTATCATCCTTCTTGTTTCTAAAAACCCATTTGGTTCCAATGGTAGTCTTCCCATGAGGAAGAGGACAAAGGTTCCAAACTTTCTGCCTTTTGAATTGAAGCAGCTCTTGTTGCATAGCTTCAACCCAACTTCCATCCTTTAGAGCTTCATCAACTTTCTTGGGCTCTATCTGAGATAAGAAACAAGAGTGAAGACAAACATTTGCTTCATGGGTTTGTCCTCTTGTTCTTACCCCTGTGACAACATCTCCAATGATGTTTGTGGTGGGGTGAGACTTGTGGATCCTTAGCTGAGGGATCACAGCAAGTTGTTGAGAAAGATCTAAATTTGAGAAATTTAAATCTGGTCCTGAAGATTCACCCTCCACATTATCACACTTATCAAGATTAACTTGATCCAATGAGTGTGAGACATCATTGATGTTGTCATCTATGGTGTGGTTATTAGCATCAAGAATTCCTGATCACTATCACCATCACCATTGTTGTCTTCTACAAGTGAGGTGTCTTTATCTGGTTGAGAGGCCTCTGAGCTGGAATTTGAAGGCATGCCAGATGTATCAGCTGAATTTGTCATTGTTGTGCTGATAGAAACCTCATTTGCTGAAGTAGTTCCAACTGGAGCTGAAGATGTATGAGTTGAAGGTCTTCCTAGCTCAAATCTTGGATCAGGATCACCTGTATTTAGATTTTCTGCAGATCCTGAAACATGCTCACAAGATTTGTTAAAACAGTTGGTAACTAAATCAAGATCAAACAGCCAATCCGGACCAGAACCAGCCACACAAGGAGTGTGCTCATTGAAAGTCACATTGGCTGACTCCTCAACAATTCTAGTTCTGAGATTGTATACTCTATAAGCTTTAGCTTGAGAAGAGTATCCAATGAAATGTCCATCATCTGATTTCTCAGCAAACTTGGCAATTTGATCTTTGGTATTCAAGATGGTGCAGGGACATCCAAATGACCTGAGAAAACCAATGAAAGGTTTCCTCTTGTGCCAAAGTTCATAAGGAGTCTTACCATGTGTCTTAACTACTAAAACTCTGTTTTGCACATAGCAAGCAGTATTGACTGCCTCTGCCCAGAAGGTGATAGGCAGTTTAGAGTCAGACAGCATAGTTCTTGCAGCTTCAATAAGTGTCCTGTTTCTCCTTCAGCAACTCCATTTTGCTGAGGAGTCCTGGGAGCACTATATTGTCTTGTAATACCTTTTTCATCACAAAATGCATCAAGGATTTGGTTCTTGAATTCAGTTCCTTGATCACATCTTATGGTTTTGACCTTGTGATCACATTGATTCTCAACTTTTAAGATGAAATTCTTCAGAATCTCAGGGGTTTCATCCTTAGTTCTAAGGAAGAAGACCCAAGTGAATCTTGTAAAATCATCTGTGATCACCAGACAGTAAGAGGTCCTTCCTAACTCATTACACTGGTGGGGCCAAAGAGATCCATATGTAACAAGTGTAGGGGAGTAGTGATGGAGTTCTTTTCCTTAGGCTTGTGAGATACTTGTGTTGCTTCCCTTTCAGGCATGCAACACAATGATCATCACTAGTAAACTCTTTCTTTGGCATTCCAGTTACCAGATCATGTTTAATTAATTTATTCATGTTCTTAAAGTTTACATGGCACATTCTTTTATGCCATAGGAAAGACTCATCACTATTTGCTTTAGATAGAAAGCATGAAACTTCTCCTGAGGGAGATGTTTCTTGCAAATCCATCTTGTACATGTTCCCTTTCCTGGGGGCTCTGAGCAGGATATGCTCATGAGGAATGACCACACCAGGTTTGAGAACAATGCACTCATGCTCAGTAAAGAGCATGTTATGACTCTGATCACAAAATTGGGATACACTCAGAAGATTGTACCCAAGCTCCTTAACAAAGTTTACCTTCTCAATGCTGAGCTTACCATTTGTGACCTTGCCCCTTCCAGAAATGTAACCACCTTCATCTCCTCCAAAAGCAACTGGTCCTCCATCAATTCTCTCAAAATTATGGAGTAGAGACCTATTGCCTGTCATGTGCCTGGAACAGCCACTGTCAATTATCCAGACATTCCTGTTGGTCTTGAGCTGTTCCTGCACAGAGAAAATGATTAGTTACATTTGGAAACCCAAGCCTTACTTGTCTTGGGCTCATTAACAGTAATAGAAGGTAATGCAACAGTAATAGATCCTATGGTTGTACTATGGGGATCTTCAGCTGTTGTTGATGGAGAAACCTCAGTCATTTGGTCTTTCTTAGACTTCCACACCACCTTTGGAGTCTTGGACTTGACCTTCAAAACCTTAGAAGCTTTTGGAACTTCATAAGTTTTGATGACTGATCCTTCGGAAGAATCTACAGTCACTGCAGCAGACTTTAGTGCTTCGGAAGAACTCCTTTCTTCCGAGACCAACTTTGCTTCCGAAGGTAATTTTCCACTTACCTTTCTTTGATTTGGAGCTTCCGAAGGAAACAGACTTTCCTTCCGAAGCTTGAGACTTCTTGAGACTCTTTGAAGTCTTTGTTTTAGTCATGTGGACAGTACTTTTAGGATTGTATGGGCAATCCTTAGCAATGTGAGAAGTACTTTCACACATAACACATAACATTTTCTTCTTCAAAGAAGTCTCCCTTTGAGAGCAAGACTGGCTTTGGTCACATCCCTTCTCCACCTTCATCTTGGTAGATGCTGAGACAGTTCCCTTGGGCTGTGAACTGTTCTTGGAGTTTGATGGTCCAGGCTGTGCAGCAGTGGTACACAGCAGCTCAGTCTTCTTCTTGGTACTGAGATGATTTGAACAAGAACCATGACTCTTAGCTGAGGAGTCTTGGTTGATGTCTTCAGTCCTTACTACTTTGAAACCTGCAGAGATAAAAACTTGTTTCTGCTTAGCATCAAAAGTAGCCTTGATTTCTTGAGCCTTCTTTGCTTTCTTTTGCTCTTTCTGATCAAGTTCTTTCTTTTGGACTTGGTCATCACAGTTGATTTCTTCTCCTCAGAAGGATAGTGGCCCTTGGAAGAATCCTCTTCTTCACTCTTCTCAGAGGAATTCTTCACTATCACTTCTTCATCATCCTCACTTACAGGATCTATGAGAGGAAGCTCATCTTCACAAGTTCCACACCTAGGAGATCTTACAGACAAGATTGTGTGTGGAGGAGCTATCTCATTTGATCCTAGTCCCTGTCTATTTTGATAACAAACTTGTTGTGCAGGGATGAGGATATCATGTTCTTGAAGGTCTCTTCTTCAAGAACACTCTTCTCTGCCTTGGCTTTGCTGATCACAAGCTCAGCCTGGCACTCAGTTAACTTAGTGATGAGATCTTGGATCTGAGTTCTGAAATCTGTATGTTCATGTTTTAGTACTGAAATGGTTTTCTCCAAGTCTTCTATCTTTAACTTGTAATCATTTTCAGACTTTCTAAAATCAGATTTTAATATGTTTAATGACTCAAGATCAGATCTCATCTCTAGGTTATAGGACCTGTATCTATTTACTTTAGCAATGCATTCAGGGAGCAAAGATGTTCCAATACCTTGGCTTCATCATGGTCAGCCATCAGTGCTTGGTTTGGAGAAGCATCCTCCACCTGAAAACTCCAGTCAAAGCCTCCTTCTTCAACAGCAACAGCAGCATGTTGCTTTGTCTTCTCAGCTTGAGGAGCTTTGTCAGTAAAGTTTGGTCTGGGTTGTGTTTGGCCCCCATTTGCTTTAGGTGCCTTACACTCCCTGGCAAAGTGACCCATAAGGTTACAGTTGTAACACTTAACTTTGCTTTTATCCAGCCCAAACTTACTGCTGGTAGCATTGCTTGGAAATCTTCTTCCTGTCCTCTTGTAGAACTTCTTGGCTCTGTGAGTGAGGAGAGCCATCTGCTGAACTATCTCCATGTATTCCAGGTCATCTGGATGGATACAGTCCAGGTCTTCAAGAGTGAAGAGATAATTCCCACAGCTTTCATCTGCAGACACAAAGGCTTGAGAAGAACTTGTCTCTTGGAATGGGCTTCCTTGAGTAAAGTTCTCCCTTGGTGTCTCCGGGAAGGTGATGAAAGGACCCTTTTGTGAGTTGTCAGGGTAGCATAAGAGATGATGCTGAGGTTCTATGCTGTCCCTTTCAACCACATGAAGGGCTGAACCCATTTGATTGTTGGAGTTGCCAGATGAACCTTGCATGTTCATCTCCATCTGGTATCCACTGAGAATCCCATACAACTCTGTAAGAGTAAGAGTCTTAAGGTTCTCAGTCCTCTTGATCACCACACAATAGTGTGTCCATTGCCTAGGAAGTGAGGACATGAACTTCCTTACAATGTCCCTGTTCTCAAGAGGAACTCCTCCATCCACTAGGGTATCCACAATCTCAACATACCTGAAGTATTGTTGAGTCATGGTCTCACCTGCTTTGAAGGTGAAATTTTCAAACTGCTGCTTCAGAAGATCTTTCTTGTTCTCCTTGGCTTCAGAGGAGCCTTCATACATCAGCTTCAGTGCATCCCACAGCTGTTTGGCTGTCTTGCACTTCTTGAAGCCTCTGTATACAGAGTTTGGGAGAGCAGTCTGAAGAGCAGTCATGGCCTTCCTGTCAATCTCTACTCTTTTTCTATCTTCATCTGAGTAGTTGGCCACATCTTTAGGAATCATACCAGCACCAGTAGCAGAGGGGGTGCTGGGTATGAAAGGTCCATTCTCAACAGATTCCCACATTCTTGAATCAAGAGACCTGATGAAGCCTTCCATCCTCATGCACCAGGTGTCAAAATCATCAAGAGTGATCAGTGGGGATTTGTTCATGGTTCCAGTCTCCATATCAGTCTTAGAGATGGCAGCCATTTGAAGAGTTTAGCTTTTGTGTGTGTGAGGGATCTTAAGATGGTTAGATCTTATATCAAGAGCCTGGAAAGCTCTGATACCAATTGCAGGACCGTTTAAGGGCTTAACCACAATTACAACACAACAACACAATGAGGAGAATAACTAACTCTAATCAAACAGTGAACTGGGTAACCAAGGTGATACAAAGAACACAAGTAAAGCAAGAGACAGAACAAGAGAGTATGGGTTTCAAGGAGGCAGTATATTGCTTTCTCAAGTTCTTTTACAAGTGTTACAAAGCATAAAGAAAAGATACAAGAACTTGAAATACTTATACTACAACCTACAGCCGGCTATACTTTGAAAGCCAGCTGGATACAATTGACTAGACACTAACAAAATCAATTGTAGGATCAAAAGGCATATCTGCCTTTTGACCTTGTGACTATGACATGCCATAGCTCACATCCTTATACAATACAAAAAGGATAAAGTACATAAAGTGAAAGTTGAAGACTCAAGACCTCAATGTACAGTTACCAAAAGCAAGGCCCTTTTCACCAACTCATGTAAGTTGGTGACTTTACAGAGATGCAGCGGAAAAGGTGCTTTATGGAACAGTACATCAGATAAAGCATGTGTACTAAAAGTCTTCGGAAGAAATCTGTCTTCATAGGATGAGGCTTCGGAAGACTTTGTCTCTGAAGCTTCGGAAGACTTCATGTTTGGCTTCGGAAGATATTGGTCTTGGCTTCGGAAGATTTTACACTTAGAGTATTTTCTAATGCTTTGTGTAAAACTTCCGAAGCATTCTTCACTTCAGTACTTAGTGCATGTTGCTGAGACACTTAAGCTGTTTTGGGTTGCATCAGACTTCAGGAATCCTTACAATATATGATCTACATTGACAAGTTACGGTTAGTATCGTCCTTAGTAGGTTAAGAAAATAAGAAGGTTAAAAGATAAAAGCTTGGTCACTATGCACAAGATAGGAAGGACAAAAATCAACATCAAAATAAACTATAAGTATTGCTGTGAATATGTGAGATTAAAAAATGTCTTTCTCAAATTTAAACCTTTGCTTAATAAATAAGCTTTTATAATGAACCTTTTTTAGGATCATGTGTCTCACTCATTAGTTCATTATTAAACATAGATACTTAAGTTTGTTATAACATCCGTAATTTTAGATCTTTATATATTAAATTTTTACTCATATATAATCATATACTATAGCATCTTATATAAACAATTCGTATAGTAAAGTCTAAGAAGTTATTTTTTTTCAAATCAAGACACTAAAATAGACTTTCCAAAAATAATAGAAATAAGTTATGATTATTTTTTCCAAACCTAAATCACTTTAAATGAGGTGTGAACAGTCAATATATACGGTATGAATCAAAGTCTAAATGACAATACTACATGTCATGCATAGTTAATTGGTATCCAAGGCAAACCTTTACTTTTGATCTTGCAAATCCTTCATGTAAGATGTGCCACACATACATTAAAAGTTAATTCAAGACCGTTTCAGGGATGGTCACTTACAACACAACACACAATGAGGAGAGTGTATGAAACACTTAACAGATCAAATAGGGAACTGGGAATAATATGGTTTGATACTTAGAACACAAGCAAGTATGAGACAGAACAAGAACAAGCAACACAAGTATAATGGTTTTCAAGAATGTTGTATATTGCTCTAAAGTTCTTTACAAGTGTTTCGGCATAAAACAAATACAAATGACCTGAGATACTTTATACGACATCTACAACCGACCATGCTTAGAAAGCCAGCTGGAAACATTTGATCTAGACAACAACAAAATCAAATGTAGAGTCAAAAGGCAGATTTCCTTTTGACTAGTGACTATGACATGCCATAGCTCACATCCTAATATATTACAAAAAGGATAAAAGTACATAAAGTAGAAAGCAACAGACTCAAGACCTCAATGTACAGTTACCAAAAGCATAGACCTTCTCACCAACTTGTATAAGTTGGTGAGTCTTCAGAGTTACAGTGGAAAGTGGTCCAGCTTTATGGAAAAGTACATCAGATAAAGCATGTGTCAAAAGTCTTCGGAAGAAATCAGTGTTCACTTCTTGGCTTCGGAAGAATTTGTCTTTGAAGCTTCGGAAGACTTCACTTTTGGCTTCGGAAGATGTTGGTCTTGGCTTCGAAGATTTTACACTTAGATTAATTATGATGCATGGTGACTTCCGAAGCATTTCTATTCTACACTTATGTGCATGCATGCAGGAGAGACTTAGAATGTTTTAGGTGCATCAGCCTTACATTAAACCTTACAAACTCCCCCTAGGCTAATGCAACCAAAACATCTAAAGACCTTAGATATTGATAGTCCTCATTATGATAATAACCATGCCCTTCTTCATCAGATGGCCAGGATCACTCAGACTTTCAAAGTATCTTCTCATTTCAAAGAGATCCTGTAGAGGTAGGTTAAGCATGTCTAGCCATGTGTAGACATCTTGACCACCTTGATCTTTGTTGACATACCATCTTTCTGGATTAGTAGTGAAGGTCCAGGACAAGATGGGTCTTTGTAAGGCCCCGTTCCCGGGACGCTTACAGTTGGTCATTCATCGCACATAAAACATATAATTACATTTGCATTAAGAAAACATTGCAGCGGAAACATTCAAAAAACGACATCACGTTTCATTATAATTACTTTTGCCAAATAATACATCATTATCCGGTTACAAAATTTTGTTTGCATTACATCACAAAAGCTATATAATTGGATGCATCCCAAAAGAGCCGAGTAGCCTTGCCGTGCCATCCTCAGCAATCATTTACCTGCCAACTGGAAAATGTAATAAAAGTCAGCGTTGCTGAGCGAGTTCTAGTTTTAATAATAAAACATACTTTACGTTCGTTAAAACTATTCCGTTTATCATGCGATCATTCAACATACGTAAACACAGATAATATCATTATTATCTTTCATCTCATTCATTATCTTCCATTCTTTTCGTTCATTCTTTCTTCCGAGTCTTTTGCGACAACATGGTCGCTCACCTCAATGGCAATCTTAATGATTGCTCGCTATCCGAGTCTTTTGCACCCCTAGGGTTGCTCACCCCAATTGCACATCACGATAGCAAGCTATCCGAGTCTTTTGCAACAACAAGGTTGCTCACCCCAATGGCAACGTCATGATAGCACTTTACCGAGTCTTTTGCAACGACAAGGTTGCTCACCTCATAGGCAATCTAAATGATTGCACTTCATCTGAGTCCTTTGCAACACAAAGTCGCTCACCCCAATTAATATGATTGCATGCCTTTCTTTCGTTCGTTCATCATTCATTATGCATGCATTCTTACTTCGTGTTCCTCTTTCATTATCTTTCGCTTTACATTAAGTAATACTTCATTCATTCATTCATTCATTAGCATGACACGTAAAGCCACAGAAAGATAAACATTGTTGGTCCATGTGATCGATGAACAGTACAATTGATAGAATAGTTTGATCAATATCACATACATAAGCCAAATAACAAACAATTGAGAGATGAATATGATGAATCAAGACATAATTGATATTCAAATGAACAAACTCACTCAATAACAATAAGCACAATGTATTTCAATGAAGTAACTGCTTGAGAATGATAGTTTGCAACAGAATTCCACGTTTTGGGTTTTGCAAACTTATCATGCAAAATGAAATAACAAAAGTATATATAGCAGTCATAGTTTCGCTGACAGTTTCGCTACAAGCGAAACTGTCATGCCGAAACTATAGTTTCGCCCGGCAGAACATAAGTTCGCCGGGTGAACCAAAACAGCAAACTGTGAGCGAAACTATAGATTCGCTCACAGTTTCGCTGAACTGCCAAAACTGCTAATAACTATCAAAATACAAACTGAAACTAACACAAGTCCTATTACAATGAAAAGTAAACATCTATACTAAAGTGAGTCCAACCTATCATGATCTTCAATACTCCCCCTAGGTTGGACCTCACTGTCTTCACTGCTCTTCGTTCGGCTCTTCAGCTCCCGTTTCCTCAGCTGCTGTTGATCTGTCTTCAACTCCTCCTGCAGCAATGTCTTGAGAAGCTTCAGCCACTGATTCTCCAAGATTAGTTCCTGCCTCATCAGCTTCATGTGAATGACCACTAGCTCCAGCAAACTGCCTAGTTAAGTCTTGAACATCCATAGCCAAGTCATCTTGTGCTCTCACCTTTTCAGCCAAACTTTTTACCTCTGCCCGAACTCCCCTTATTTTGTTCGCCACATTCATAAACAAGCTTGCCTCCTTCCTTGTTTCCTCACCTGCCCCCGCCTTTATATGATTTTCACAGAGAATCAAAAGATCTTCATCACAAAAGCTGAATAACTCCATTGGGTCAAACACCCTAAATTCTCTTCCTTGTTTGACTCTAATCACAGCCTCCCCGGTGTTATTATCATAGAACCACTTCTCAAAGTCCTGTAAACGAGGAGGAAGAGGATCAGCCAGTCTTACTCTGTTTACAGTCTTAGGCGGTTTAACTCTCAACACAATTCTCCCTTTCCCTGTCTCCCAGTCTTTGTCTTTCTTAGATCTCTTTCGTTCAGCCTTCATAAAACCAAATGATTCAAAATTATCATTTAGACCATTTTTAATCTCCTTCTCCAGAAATTCTGCCCTTTCACTTAAATTAGCATTAATCAAAGGCAAGGTAGCTAATCGTCTCAGATCCCACTTAGGCAAGGTCTTAAACGCCTTCCTCTTGAGCATGTAACTGATATTACCTCCTCGTCTTTTAATCAAGAACATCTTTAAGAAAGGATTATAACACCAGCTGATTATCTTCTTGTCTGCTTCCTTTCTGCTCAAACCCTCCATATTTTGAAACAGAGGGGTGAGTTCTTCAGCCTCCTTCTCTTTTATCAACCAATCACTCTTATCCATCTCAAACACATCATTCTCATCATCTCCCTTCTTAGCCACATACACTAGAGGTCTCTCATCTACTTCATAGAATTCCGGCTCAGAATCATAATCAATCAACTGCTCATCCTCCTCTTCTTCTTCATCAATCAAACCTTTACCTTTATCTGATGTCTCCTCATGAGTAGCTTTAACAATCACTTCTTCTCCCAAAATATCTTTATCAAAGTCAAACTGTAGATTAACAAACTCAGCCTCAACAATCTCATCTTCATCATTTCTACCAGCCTCTTCTCTTGGAATCTCTTGTTCTCTTGTTTCAGTGTCAGCTGCTCCAGAGGTGCCCTCTCCTACCTTTGATGAGGTACCAACATTCAAGAATGGGTACTTAGATATATCAGTCATATCATCTAACTCAGATTGAGTTAGTTGACTGGGTAGGCCAGCAGCAGCCTTCATCTGTGAAATCTCTTCAAATAACTTCTTAATCAAGCTGTTCTGATCAATCAACATCTTTTTCATTCCATCCATGATCTCATCTTTCTGTTGTTCCCGAATCTCTTGATTCATCAGTTTGGTCTTTATCATACTTAACTCATTAGCCAATGAAGTATTTAGACCACGAATCACATCCTCATCAAGACCAGCACTTGCTTCTTTCCCAGCTGTGAAACCCTCATGTCTATGTTTTGATCTCCGTTCAGGTTCAACAAAGTCAGTCCTCTTTTTAGACCTTCGTTCCTTCTCCACCCTTATCTCTTCAGCTTGTGTATCTATATCTTCTTCAAAATCATAATCTTTCTCCTTTGCATATCTCTTTCGTTTCTTAGCTGCATCAGCTTGTTTCACCCGTGTTTCCTCAGCTCTTTTGTTTTCAGACTCATCGACTCGTCTGATATAATTCCATCGCTCTGGTGGATACATGTTCTCCCAGAGATGGGTTATTTTACCACTGAAATCATGGCGTATAGCACAGCAATCTGCAAATATCCGAGGGTTCATCTGAACCAATCTCTTAACTTCACCGTGTTTAGGAACATCAGGAATCAAATCATCAATAATCATCTGAATAAAACGAGGATATAACAACCATTTATCCTTTTTCACTGCCATCACATTTTCTGCCATACAAGCGAAGATCAATCTAGCAATGTTTGCCTTCTCTCCTTTGCAACATATCACCATTGCTTTGGCCCAGTCAAGATTAAGTCCATCTGATCCACCCTTACGGTGATCTAAGCACATAATAAACACGTGAGCTATATATCTCCATTCTTTAGATAAAAATGACTTTTTAATCTCTTTCCTCGACCCAAAAACTGGTCCCTCATATCCCATTTGCCGGAAAGCTTGGAATACTTCAGATTCTGTCATATCAACCTCATCACCAGTATCATCGTCCAGTCTAAGAATCCTCGACACATCTTCAGCAGTAATAGATATATCATGAGCAAGTACTCTAGCTGTGATCCTCTGAACATCTCCTCCGGTGTTGTATTCCGCTGACCTCCAAAAGTCTCTAATGTGAAGATCATAGATAGTGGGAGAATGAGAGATAGCATATGCAATGGGTGATCTTTGGAGCCATCGAATACAATCTCGAAATCCGGCCGCTTTAGGCAAAGTATCATCTAATATGGCAGTAATGTTATTCCTCTCGTCAAACTTTAGATTCGCCATAATAATCTGAAAAGATCAACAAATAAATTTGAATAAGAAATACTAAAAAAATAAGACAAACAAAAGAAACAATAATTTCGGCAAGCGAAACAATAGTTTCGCTCACTAAGACATGATTGATTCGCTGAATTAAAGACAGTTTCGTCAAGGAAATCAAACAGTTTCGACGAGCGAAACTATAGTTTCGCTCATAGAAACTTGTTAATTTCGCAGAACAAAAAGTATTTTTGACAAGATTAGAATGATTCAAAGTAGTTTCGCAATTAGTTTCACCAAAAATTAATTTAGATTCGCTGTTACAAATTAGTTTCGCTGACTTGAGAAATTATAGACGAAACTGTGAAATAAGGATTAGTCTTTGCGAAATTAGATAAGATGTGCCGAAACTGTTAAGTTCGCTCGGACAGCATAACTTTACAGTTTCGCTGAAAAACAGTGAACTTTCGTTCAATTTCGCTGAAACTTCGGTAGTTTCGCTGAACGAACAGCGAAACCACCGAAGCGACAAATCCAAATCGCTTATCAGAACCAAGATGTAATCCAGATTAAATGATCAATTAATGTTCGAAACTCACATCTGAAGAGAAATCACTCAAAATCGGTCTAAAAACCAATTTCAAATCAATATCGCCGTAAAAGAAACCTAAAAACCCTAACAGTCGACTTGAACCAGATTTGCGAAGTTATGAAGAAAGATTCGCAAAATTGACTTATATAGTCAATAGTTTCGCTGGCAGCGAAACTATAAATTCGGCAAGCGAATTTACAGTTTCGCTCAGTGAAACTGTAATTTCGCTAAAAGATAATTGGTTAACAACTTATAAGCTAACCTAGCGAAATTGCAGTTTCGCTTAGCGAAGCTGTCAGCGAAAGAATAATTTCGCACCAAAATTTTATTTATTATTTTTATATTATTTTTATTTTATTATTTTATTTTTTTTTTTATATTTTTTTTTTTTTTATTTTTTTATTTTTTTTTTATTTTTTTTTTTTTTTTTTTATTAACAATAATACTCAAGGGAAGCACATCACATAATGAGATCTAAAATAATCAGAGATCACATTCTCTAAATATTTTAGAACATAATGATGATTAAAAATCATCTACCAGTCATGAGATCATACTGAAAACAAGATCTGATCACAATCTGCACAGAAACCACAGAAATTAGAACAAATCAATAACGATTGCTGATATAATTATCCACTTAAACTCATGCCTTATCCTTTTTCAAACAACAGCTTATGATTCATTTAAGGTTCGATTAGATGCTTTAGAATGCTAAGACCCCACAATCATTTGGTAAAAACCCTCACCCAACCTCAGGATTTATTGAATTATGAATCAATCTTCATGAAGCAAACTTTTGAAAAAGTATATAAATGATTATACACAAAATATTTCATTCTGAGAGAAATTCATCGATAAGATGATTTGACATAATTATATCAAAATGGTGAGAGCTCCAGATCTATACTCACGTATAACAGAGGAGATAACCATTTGAACATGTGCTGATGAGAGCTCCAGGTCAGTACTATCGTACAGCAGAGGAGATCATCACTCCAGGTCAGTACTTCCGTACAGCAAAGGAGATAAGCACAGACACAAGACATCTTAACACAAAATAAAACAGCAGAGAATGATGACATAACAAAGCACAATGAACGAAAGATTCATTCTCAATCCATTTTTGTCAGGACTCAGTTTTTGTGCAATCCAAAATGAATGAGTAAATCCAGGCATTCTTAAGCATAAAGTTTAATTTAATCATAAAGCTGCTGTCTACTTCATTCATCAGGCTGAGTCTATCAAGCATATCGTCAAAGAATCTGATCCATTTCTTTTTATTTTTTTATTATGAAACAGAATCTAGAGACAGTTACTATCATTTCTCATAGAATTACTGGTCATGTAATAAGAAATATTTAGAGAATATACAATCATTTCTCATCATGTTAAATTCGATCTCAGAATACTGATATTACTCCCCCAAATTTTTATTTTCATTTGTCTATAATTATAGAAAAATTGTAACTGATTTTTTTTTTTTTTGGTTTTTGTTTTTATGTATTTGTATTTTTTTTTTTTAAAATTATTATCAAAGAAATAGAAAATAAAAATTTAAAAAGATATTAACCCAAGCATAGAAATCAATTCATAAAAACGAGGTTTGTCAAACGTTTTTGTGAAAAGATCAGCTTTTTGATTTTTGGTATCAATGGGAATAATATTAATGAAACCCTTCTCTTGAGCATCACGAATCGCATGAATTCGGGTTTCAATATGCTTTGTGCGAGAATGATGAATAGGATTTTTAGCGATTCCAATGGCAGCCTCATTATCACAGAATAAAGGTGTATGAAGGAAATTGATTCCATAATCAATCATTTGGTGTTGTATCCAGAGAACTTGAGAGCAGCAGCTAGATGCAGCAATATATTCAGCTTCCCCTGTAGAAAGAGAAACTGTTGTTTGTTTCTTGCTCTGCCAAGATACCAGACAATTACCCAAATATTGACATCCTCCAGACACAGATTTTCTGTTTAACCTGCAACCATTGGAATCACTGTCAGAATAAGCATGTAAATCAAAATTTCCACCATATGGATACCACAGTCCGAGACGAGATGATCCTTTGAGATAACGAAAAATTCGTTTGACAGCTTTCTCATGAGATTCCTTTGGAGCCGACTGATATCTAGCACAGTAACCAACAGCAAAAGTGATATCAGGACGACTTGCAGTAAGATACATGAGAGAGCCAATCATAGATCGAAAAAGATGAGGATCAACTGGTTTTCCATTTTCGTCTGGAGTGAGACACGTCTGAGCAGTAAAAGGAGTCATTTCAGTAGACGCATCATCCATTTTAAATTTCTTCAGAATATCTTTAATGTACTTCTCTTGGTGAATAAGAATTCCTTCTTTCTGTTGTTCAACTTGCAAGCCAAGAAAGAAGCACATTTCTCCCATCATGCTCATTTCAAACCGTTGGCTCATCACTTCTTCAAACTCTCTACACAACTTAGAGTTTGTAGATCCAAAAATAATATCATCGACATACACTTGAACAAAGATCATTTCACCATTCACCTCCTTCTTAAATAAGGTCATATCAATGGTACCACGAGAATAACCATTGCTTAAAAGATATTGTGTAAGAGTCTCATACCAGATTCTGGGTGCTTGATGAAGTCCATACAAAGATTTATCAAGTTTATACACTTTATCAGGAAAATCAGGATCTTCAAAGCCTGGTGGTTGACACACATATATCTCTTCATCAATGTCGCCATAGAGAAAAGCACATTTCACATCCATCTGGTACACTTTGAATTGTTTATGAGCAGCATGAGCAAGAAATATACGGATTGCTTCAAGACGAGCAACTGGAGCAAAGACTTCTGTATAATCAATACCTTCTTCTTGAGCAAAGCCTTGCACTACAAGTCTAGATTTGTTTCGCACCACCACGCCCCGATCATCTGGTTTGTTCTTGAACACCCATTTTGTACCAATTGGATACTTGTTGGGAGGTAAATCAACTAAAGTCCAAACCTTAAGCTTCCTGAACTGTTGAAGTTCCAATTGCATAGACTCTACCCAACACGGATCTTGTAGAGCAGCATGAACATTTTTAGGAACAATTTGAGAAATGAAGCATGAGAAAAGACAAACATTAATCAGACCAGATTGACTTCGAGTACGAACACCATCAGAAACAGATCCAATTACATTATCAAGTGGATGATCTTTCAAAGTTTTATAATCTCCAGAAGAAGGAAAGATAGTTGAAGAAGTATCAGCCGCCGGAGAAAGAGTAGATGAAGGTGAAGATGTAACAATGACAGGTGATGAATCAGGTGAGTTAAGAGATGTAGGTGATAAAGAATCAGATAATGGTGCTTGATCAGGCATCGGAGACGATGAGCTGACATCAATTGAAACAGCATCAGTTACTTGTGGAATTGATGAAACAGACGATGAAGATGATGGAATAATATTCGTTTGAGTACATGGACTTGACATATCATCATCGAAAACTGGCAAATTGAATGAATTGAACACAGTATCGGAATCAAAGAACCATGCAGGTTCAGATTTAACTTCAGTAGGATTTGATTCTTGCCAATCAACATAAAATGACTCTTGAACAATACGTGTTCTTTTGTTGTAAACTCGATATGCCTTTTGTGAAGAAGAATATCCAACAAAGTAACATTCATCAGAAACAGCCCCAAACTTGGTCTTTTGAGCTTGAGTATTCAGAAGCGTACAAGAACATCCAAATGGGCGAAAGAAATCAATTAGTGGCTTCCTCTTATGAAAAAGTTCATAAGGAGTCTTCACTTTATCTTTCACAATTAGCACTCTGTTTAAAACATAAGAAGCACAATTAACAGCTTCAGCCCAGAAAATGACAGGTAGTGAGGATTCTATCAACATTGTACGAGCAGCTTCCACAAGAGTACGATTCTTTCTTTCTGCAACTCCGTTCTGCTGGGGTGTTCTTGCAGCACTAAATTGTCTCACGATCCCTTTTTGAGCACAAAATGAGTCAAGAATCTGATTTTTAAATTCAGTGCCATTGTCACTTCTTAATCCCATAACTCTTTCTTACTGACTGATTCAATTGAAATGATTAATTTCTGCAATTCCTCAGCAACTTCACTTTTGTGAGCAAGAAATCTCACCCATGAATAACGTGAAAAATCATCTGTAACAACAAGACAAAAGACTTTTTAGCAATGGATTTAACACTAATTGGCCCAAATAAATCAGTATGTAACAACTCTAGAGGACTTGATATGCTATTTAAAAGTTTAGGCTTATGAGATTTCTTATGTTGTTTCCCTTTGGCACATGCCATGCATTTTTCAGACACAGAGAAATCTTTTAAAGGAAGTCCTCTAACAAGATTGTTCTTTACTAATTTATTAATTATCTTAAAATTGACATGGCCCAATCGACGATGCCACAAGAGTGACTCAGATGTTGATGCTTTTGAAAGAAGACAAGTTGCAGTAGCTTTTGACTCATTAGAATTCATATCAAGAAGATATGTATCGTGTTCCTTGGAGCACGCATGAGAATTAAATCTTCTGGAACAGCTATCTCTGATTTCAAAAATAAACATTCGTCAGATTTAAATAGAACTGGAATATCTTTATCACAAATTTGAGAGACGCTCAGAAGATTAAATGCCAATTCAGGAACATGGTTGACTTTTTCAAGAGTAAGAGAGCCATTAGTAACTTCTCCTTGTCCAATCATTTTTCCACCCTTCTTGTCTCCAGCAAATGCCACATATCCTCCATTGATAATTCGATAATTAGTCAACAAATCCTTTAATCCCGTCATGTGTTGGAACAGCCGCTATCAACATGCCACAGACTGTTTACAATCTTTGAAGAAGATCCCTGAAATGAATGAACAAATCATTTAGCCAGGAGTAATAGGGACCAAAGATTGAACAACCTTTGTTTTCAAAGAAGCTGATTTTTATGAAAGAAATTATTAACCAATTTTGTCAATTATTCCCAAAACAATTTCTATTAGAGGATCTTTCAATCAAAGGGCAATTTTTGATAAGATGATCCTCTTCACCACACCTGAAACAATGATGTTTGAATCTAGATCGATGATGTGATGAGGTAAAATAGGATCAATAATAATCTCCTCATCACATTCAGACAAACTAGAATCAACATCACTGAATGTCTCATACATCTCATGATGTTTTTGTTTATTTGACTCAGAATTATTCTTTACAAAATAGCTTGATTCTTTTGACAAATCAGTAAAACTCGTACCATTGGTACTAGTTTCAGATGAAGGAGAACTGCATTTTCTGAAGATGTCATATTTAATGGTATAAAAGATGGAATAGGTTGAGAAAAGAACTTTTCAAAAGAATTAGTTTTAAGTTGCTCAGTTTGTAGGTGAAACATCAGATTCATTCAATTCATAACCAGAACAAAAATCATCACTATTAAGATTTGAATTACAAGATGAAATAGAACAATCAGGAGAACATGAGACATTCAAGTCTGTTACATTTGAACTAGAAACAAATACTGAATTTAAACTAGACTTATTATCTAAAACAGACTGCAATTTTTCAGGTGTACTAGAACTAGTGCATCCAAGCCCACTAGTTGGTCCATAGTCGTAGTCTTCACGAATGTACTTAGAGTTATTCCCAACTAAACCTGCAGACATACTATCAGTATCTGATTTGATTAAATCATTAGAAGGATGAGGAACAGGCATAGGAGAATAACAAATGTACTAGGAGGAGGATAAACCTGTACATTTTCATAACCCAAACAGTTTTAATTCTTGCTCCCCGTTGAGATTTACAAAGATCATCATGTTTCATTCCAGAAATAGTCCATTTATCTAACTTTGACTGAAGTTTGCTTGCTTCAAATTCAGCCAGAGCAACTCGTTCAGTCAAAGTATTAATCTCTACATTCCTTTCCAAAACAATTCTTTTTAAATGATCAGTTTCTTTTAAGCCTCATTTAATTTCACAAAAATTTTGATTCATTCAATTTAAGTTCATCATTAATTCGTTTTTAAATCCTTTTCATTATCAATTAACAAACGATTAGCCTTATAAACCCCAAAAAGTCTAATTTTGCAAGCAGATGAACACATATCCTGTATTACCTCATAAGGAAGTCCCATTACCATCTTTTCGGCAGCTAAAGCTTATCGCACATGCATACTGGAGTACTCGATTTCCTTTCCTCAACAGTAGCGGCCGCATCATCCTTCTCTTTCCTTTCACAGCTTTTGAATCTGTAGTTTTCTCTTCTTCTCTCCATCATCTTTCTCTTCTTTCTCCTTTACTGAAGATTCATTTCTCCCTTTGAATTCTTTAAACAGAACAAACTCATCTTTCTCAACTTCCATCTCATCACTTTTCACAATCTCAGCAACTAAAGCATGATTATTTCAGATCTGGTTTCTTCCACCTCTGCACTCCAGTCAAAATTAGAAATCAAGGCTGACTCCTTTTTGAATTTCCCTCTTCCTTTACTTTCTCTGTCAATCTTGGCACTCCAGTGTTCTAGGATCTGTTACAATTGGTAATGGACATTCACGTTTAAAATGTCCCAATTGTTTACAGTTGAAGCATTTCAGTTTGACTTGTCAAATCCTAGTTTTGAGGTGATGATTGACCACCGAAGTTCTTTCTTCCCGTTCTTTCCATAAAACCTCCGAGCTCTTAAAGTTAACATTGCCATTTGCCATTGAATGTCAGTCTCTTCCAAATCATCAGGATCAACTTGATACATATCCTCCATAGTCATTCTTTACCTTTCAACTCACCAGCAACAAGAGCTTCATAGCTTTGAAACAAACATTCCAAAAAGAGCCATTGTTTCAGATGGAATAGTAGTTTCAGCATTCATCTTAGTATTCCCAATTCCTTTCCAACATGTTACTACCACTTGAGAAATTACTTGAATGCTCCCTCCTTGAATTGGATTCTGAATGTGAGAGTTTGCAGCGGATGACAATAAAGCAGCATTTTGAGAAAAACCAGGTGTGGGCATCATAGTCTGGTTAAATTCTCTTCTTTTCATATCCAACTCAAAAGATTTCAACTTATTAATGATATCCATCAGCTTGTAATCTGTAAAACCTCTTTCTTGTTTGAGCATCCTCACTTGAAGACTCCATTGTGGTGGAAGAGAATCGAGAAGTCTGTTAACTTTTCGCTGTTCGGAGAGTCTTTCATCATATTTCTTCAGAGTGCTTGAAACAGTTAAGAATCGATTTGTAAGATCTGTCAAACTTTCATTCTTATATCCTACAAACGAGTTAAACTCCTTTTCAGCTTGAATACTCTTGTCTTTCACCAGATCTGCATCCCATCAAAGAATTCACAGAGAGCATCATAAAGGGATTTAGCATTTTTATGCTCTGCAAAACGATTGTAGATGTCAGGAGCCAAGCAGAGAGTTAGAGCACCAAATGCTTTTTTGATCACGATCAATCAGTTTCAGATCTCTTTCAGTATAAGAAGATGGATCTTTATTCTGAGAAACGACATCACCAACTGTAACCGTAGGTATATGAGGACCTGAAATAATCGATTCCCATTGATTATGATCTGTATAGAAAAAGAAAGCCTTGAGACATCTCTTCCAATCTTCAAAATTATCTCCATTAATGAGTCTTGGAGGTCTATTAGGAGCAACACTTTCAAGATCCGCAAGTGTGAGAGTAGTTAATTTTGACATGATAATTTCGCAGAAAGTTTGGTAATTCGCTGGTAAGTTCGCTGGCAAATTCGCTAACAACTTCGCTGAGAAAGTAAGCCTTGCTTAATAGTTTCGCTAAAACAAATACTTTCGCAAACTCAGACACTTTCTCTTGAAATTTCAGCAGCACTTTCGCTTGAATCAAAGACAACAATTGCTTAGTTTCGCTGCTAATTTCGCAGGAAACAAGCTTGAACTTTCGTTCAGATATAGTTTCGGCAGCACTTTCGCTTGATAATTGATCAAAAACACTGCTGAACTTTCGTTCAAAGAGATACTTTCGCTGAAATTCTAAAAACACAACTCAGATCCAAAATAAACCATAATTTCGCTGAATGAAGATCACAGTTTCGCTGTAAGAACTGTAGTTTCGCTCGTCGATCTGAAAACCCTTTTTCACCTTAAAATCAATCCAAAATCATCCAAAACTCAATGAATTTGAGATCTGATGATTGTAGAATCTTCCTCAATGAAGAACAAGCATAATTCAATCAATTTCCATCCAAAAACAGCTGATAATCCGATGAAAATTGATTGAACCTAGATATTGACCAAAACCACCAAAACTCAACAAATCAAGAGCACTAAGGCTCTGATACCATATTGTTGGTCCATGTGATCGATGAACAGTACAATTGATGAATAGTTTGATCAATATCACATACATAAGCCAATAACAAACAATTGAGAGATGAATATGATGAATCAAGACATAATTGATATTCAAATGAACAAACTCACTCAATAACAATAAGCACAATGTATTTCAATGAAGTAACTGCTTGAGAATGATAGTTTGCAACAGAATTCCACGTTTTGGGTTTTGCAAACTTATCATGCAAAATGAAATAACAAAAGTATATATAGCAGTCATAGTTTCGCTGACAGTTTCGCTACAAGCGAAACTGTCATGCCGAAACTATAGTTTCGCCCGGCAGAACATAAGTTCGCCGGGTGAACCAAAACAGCAAACTGTGAGCGAAACTATAGATTCGCTCACAGTTTCGCTGGACTGCCAAATGCTAATAATAACTATCAAAATACAAACTGAAACTAACACAAGTCCTATTACAATGAAAAGTAAACATCTATACTAAAGTGAGTCCAACCTATCATGATCTTCAAATATTCATCTGAGAGGTGGCTATCTGTTCATCAAGGAGATTGTAACTCGTCATGGTGTACCGGTGTCTATCGTGTCGGATCGTGACACTCGGTTTACATCTAAATTCTGGAAGAAGTTCCACGATGCTATGGGGACGAGGTTACATATCAGCACGGCTTATCATCCCCAGACTGATGGTCAGTCAGAAAGGACCATTCAGACGCTGGAGACATGCTTCGTGCATGTGTGATCGATTTTGGTGGAGTTGGGATGACCACCTACGTTAGCTGAATTCTCATACAACAACAGTTATCATGCCAGCATTGGTATGCCTCCATATGAGATGCTATACGGTAGGAGATGTAGAACGCCCGTTTGTTGGGGTGATATTGGTCAGAAGGAATTGGGGAGCGTCGAGGTAATCGAGGCTACGACCGAGAAGCTTGAGAAGATCAAAGCCTTCATGAAGGCAGCCAAAGACAGACAGAAGTCGTATGCTGATAAAAGGCGCAGGCCGATTGAGTTCCAGGTGGGTGACCGGGTTATGTTGAAGGTCTCACCTTGGAAGGGTATCATTCGTTTCCGAAAGCGGGGCAAGTTGAGCCCCAGGTATATAGGCCCTTTCCGAATTATTGCTCGAGTAGGAGAGGTGGCCTATAGACTGGAGTTACCGGATGAGCTAAGTCGAATTCACCCGACATTCCATGTATCTCATCTAAGGAAGTGCTTAGCAGATGAAGATATGATTGTCCCATTGGAAGATATCGAGGTAGATGAACGGCTCAATTATGTGGAGCAACCAGTGGCAATCATCGACCGAAAGGAGAAAAGGCTAAGGAATAAAGTGGTTCCTCTAGTGCGTGTGCAGTGGAAGCACAGGAAGGGATCCGAGTCGACGTGGGAGACTGAGGAAGAAATGAGACAACATTATCCACGTTTGTTCGAAGAATAACAGGTTTCGGGGACGAAACCTATTTAAGGGGGGTGGACTTGTAACACCCGGAAATTTATTATTTTGAAGCCGGTGAAGAAAGAAAAGAAATAAAGTCCAAAGTCGAGGGACCAAACTCGCCAACGAAGAAAAGTTGGGTAAGGTGGTGATATGAGTAGGGAGAGGGCAGCCCACTCTCCCCACACTTCACACATTTTCAGATTTGAGAGGAAGAGAAGAGAGAAAGAAGAGAAAAAGGGAGAAAAGTGGTGTTTCGGGTGATTCGGGTGTCCAAATCCGTCGAGTAGCAAGCCAAATCGAAGCTCTTGACTTTGTGCTCGATTGTGTGAGTTCTAGGACCCCACTTTTACTTGTTTTCAACCGATTTTGGGGCTGGAAAATGTGCAAAACCCGTTTTTGTGTGTGTGTGTGTTTGACCCATTTGGGTGTGATGTGTATGATGTGTTTAGAGTATGATTTTGGGCTTGTGTGTGCTTGTATGGTGTTATGGTATGCATTCCTAAGGTCCAGGAGGGTTGATTTAGGCTTAGAATGGGTTTGGATGAGCTTGGAGGCCGAAAATGGCAGATTGGGTTCGGGATGAACTCCATTCTGCATCAGCTAGGGCTAGGCGACCGAATGAAGGCCATACGGCCGAATGAGGGCGATTGAAGGTCATTCGCACGATTGGGACTCAGTCGCACGACTGGGAGTCCAGTCGCATGAGGGTTGTACGACTGAGGGTTCAGTCGCATAGATGCTTAGTCGCATGAGTCCATTCGCATGAGGTTAGTCGCATAGGTGCCTAGTCGCAGTAATCCCATTCGCACAAGGTTCATACGCACGATTGGGTGTTCATTCGCATAGATGTTCATCCGCATGAGCCCAGTCGCATGATGTTCAGTCGCATGGAGGCCATGCGACTGAAGAGTGTCCATACGCCCGAACAGGGCTGTTGCACTCGAAGGAATGTGTAGTTTGACTTCTGGCCTTCGGGGAAAGGTGCAGATGTAAGTGTTGACGTAAGGTAACCCGTAAGAGCATGTAAGAGGATGGTTATGGCCTTAGAGAGCACGTAGGGCATGGTGATGAGGATGTTGCATGTTTATGCATATTATGAATGTATGATATTGCCCTGTATGATGATGATGAATGTGTATGATATGTTCCTTATTATGATGTATGCTTATCTTTCTTGTGGCTTTACATGTCCTGTTAATGAATGAATGAATGAATGAAGTATTATGTAATGTAAAGCGAAAGATAATGAAAGAGGAACATGAAGTAAAAATGCATGCATTAATGAACGATGAATGAACGAAAGAAAGGCTTGCAAGCATATATATTGGGGTGAGCGACTTTGTGTTGCAAAAGACTCGGATGAAGTGCAATCATTTAGATTGCATATGAGGTGAGCAACCTCGTCGTTGCAAAAGACTCGAGTAAAGTGCTATCGTAATGTAGCCTTGGGGTGAGCAACCTTGTTGTTGCAAAAGACTCGGATAGCTTGCTATCGTGATGGGCAATTGGGGTGAGCAACCTTAGGGGTGCAAAAGACTCGGATAGCGAGCAATCATTGAGATTGCCATTGAGGTGAGCGACCATGTAGTCGCAAAAGACTCGGAAGACAGAATGAACGAAAAGAATGGAAGATAACGAATATGATGAAAGATAATAATGAAATTATCTGTGTATACGTATGTTGCATGATCGCATGATAAAGGAATGGTTTTTAATGAAAGTAAAGTATGTTTTATTATTAAAACTAGAACTCACTCAGCAACGCTGACTTTTATTGCATTTTCCAGTTGGCAGGTAAATGATTGCTGAGGATGGCACGGCGAAGCTACTCAGCTCTTTTGGGATGGCATCCAATTATATAGCTTTTGTGACGTAATACAAACATGAATTTTGTAACCGGATAATGATGTATTATTTGGCAAAAGTAATTATAATGAAACGTGATGTCATTTTTGAATGTTTCCGCTGCAATGATTTCTTAATGTAATGTAATTATATGTTTTATGTGCGATGAATGACCAACTGTAAGCGTCCCGGGAACGGGGCCTTACATTAGTACTTTTGCTCAGCCCGTTTGATGAATTACTGTCAAGAATATGATAAAATATTATTAGATAAATCACTATAAATAAATAACATAAACATGTAAATATACATATACCAAATAGTCTACATATATTAAAAATAACTTGTTAATAATTATAATCAGTATTGTGAAAACATACCTAAAAATGGATTGTCTATTTTGAACCTCATTTTCTGTGTCATATATGTTGGTTTGTGTAACATCCGCCATTTTCAAGTTATAAACCCGAACCCGAACTAAAATCGAACTTTCTTACGATATGAATTTATTTATTTAACTTATTTTATTTATATTAATGAATTATATAGATTTGACGTGTAGTTTAAATTGATTTATTCAATTTATCATTTAAACAACTTATAATAACTTGTTGATTTATAAATAATTCTTTTTCATAAAATTATAAAGTTTATTAATCATGCTACAACAAATAACTAAATGGAAAAGAATTATTAAAACTTATAAAGTTATAAAATGAATTTTATTAAACTTATAAAGTTTTATAAGTAATTATAAATTTTAAATATTGAAAATAAATAATTAAATTATAAAGTTTACAAGTTTTATAAAAGTTATAAAGATTAACAAATAAATAATTTGATTGATTATTCAAATTGGTTTTATAAAGTCTATTAATATTTTATAAAAAAAGTTGTTAAAATTAGAGTCTTCAAGAATTTAAATTTTAAATTATAATTATTCTTTTATTTATTTAAATTATTTAATTTTATATTTATTTCAAATTCCAATCATAACTCCCTTTTAAAAGACTTATAAATCACCATTAACACCATTCATAACCTCCTCCTAACCTCAAGTATAAAAGCAAGGCTTAGGCCTTACTTTTCATTTGCTCATTCTCTAAAATTCTCACTCTCATATCTTTCTTTCATCTATTGGTTATGATCAATTGAAGAATATTATTTTACAAGAAATTTCAAGAATTCTTAATACTAAGGTAAACCTTTATTGTTTTTATATTATACATTTTAATCATCCTAACATTCTTAAATTAAGCTAACAACACGCTAACATAAACAAAGAATCCCGTTTGCATATGGACGGCTATGCCGCCGCATTCGGTTATTCCGCAAGATTATTGTTCTAAATGATGGCTATGCCAAAGTGTTAGAATATTTTTATAACTCAAATGAATATTATTATACCATATATTGACATAATAAATTGTTCTAACCCGTTTCATATATAAACAATTTTAAAAGTGCACATAAGTGCCTTACTACAATTCTGGCAGAATATAGTCTTACTTCAACAGACCATAACTTGATTATAACAAACTAAATTTGGGTAAACTCAGATTCCATTATTAAGTTCATTGAATTACCTTTTCAATGACAGTTTATACGTCTTCAAACTCAATCGGACGACTCAACAATAGCCATCACAAGATAAGTGCGCATTTCAGCACCTTTTGTCTTGTGATTCTTGTTTGACCTATTGAAAGATCTTTTCATAAAAATGTTTCTGAATGAAAGTTGTCCGGAAGACTTTGAACTAGTCAAGTATAAATTTTTATAATTTTATGAAACCGTTTGCTATTTTTAAAACCTGTTCAAACACATACCAAATATTTTGTCCAGAATCTAAAATTGATGCAATAATCCTTTTTCAATCTACCTTTCGCTTTTTAGCATTCTCTAAGCATCTTAACTTCTTGTAATGAATTCCTACCTCAAGTTATTGTTTCTTTTTATCATTTAGGACATCACCTTTGACTCTTGAACATCCAAACTTTCTTATGTACTCTACAACCATCACTATACTTGTGAGTTTCCCATATGAGTTTCTCCATGCCCCTTTTTACTTTATTTCACACCGTTTGGGGTGAAACATGTTAACCTTATAAACTTACACTTGTAAACATCTTGATACCTGTAAATGCACATGCAATTCATCTTTACTTTTTGTCATGGTTATTTGTGTTATTGTAAGTCTTATATGAGATACATATTTTGTTTACAATCATTAACTATTGCTAGCCTGGCGACGTCTTAGATCTTTGGGCCTGACAAGCCTATTTGGTGCTAAAGTCGATGTATTGCCGACTCCTGATGACGTATGCTTGTTCATCATGGGAACCAAATACACTTAGCCAATCTTATATACTTGTAATCAAGTCGAGGTTTGGTTGTAACTGTATGTGTTCTATAAGCTTGCTAACTTGTAACCATGGACATGAATTGCTACTTGTAACCCTTTTATATATATACATATATGCGTGTGTTTAAACCATGAGAACTCACCAAATTTCAAAGTTGACCCTTTATTTTTAACATGTTTCAGGTTTGATACTTGAAGACCTTTTCGTGCTCATATAGGACTTGGACCTAGACTAATTGAAAGACTTATGTTATTGGTTGTATCTTGATTGTTATGTTATTATTTTATTTGTCTTGTAATGTTTAATGAATAATGACATTTAATATTATTTTAACTTAATTAGTTCCATGTGTTATGAGAAATCGTCTCCCATTC
Organism: Flaveria ramosissima; assembly: GCA_025215565.1. Lineage (NCBI taxonomy): Eukaryota > Viridiplantae > Streptophyta > Magnoliopsida > Asterales > Asteraceae > Flaveria > Flaveria ramosissima. Next base: position 31,843,253 of record CM046040.1, on the reverse strand, counting down.
GTCCGCCCCGATGATTCCGCCGTCGGTCGGGGTGTGACAGTTTGGAACCATTCATAAGTAGAAGACTTTTAATACTATGAAATTTTATCCACTTATCCTGAATATAAAAGGAGTTTTCCCTTGTTAATGGATGAATCTATCTTACCAGCCATCGACGTAAAAGAAAACATAGAGTTATAACGTCGAATATTCTTTAAAAAGAATTTGCTTTTTACATCCACACAATGATAATGATTCTGATACTCCGTACTCGGATCCTTTAAATTTGGTAATTCGACCTTTCCATATGCACAACATATAGAGTAACTTTGTTTAGTATGACTTTTTACTCTCCTATTTGCCTCTTCTTTCCATATTTTTGCAGAACTTATTTGACAAATCAGAGATTATTCACCATGATCAAGGTAATCTGTAAATAGAAGTAACGTGAAAACTTTATAATATTATAAAAATAACTTTTACATAAATAATACCTTTGGAGATGCCTTTAAAGATATCTTTATTAATTTGTGCGTTGTCATCAATTGATTCTCGTGTGAGGTCTATTGTAGTTATTTCTCCCAATGTAAGAGACTTCTGTTTCAATTTACGCTTTCCCGACGGCAACTTAGATGTTGTACATGATGACGCAGGGGTAGTAGTAAATGGTCTAAGGTATAGATGATATCTCCGGTTTGTAGATGATGGTGAAGTTATGAGCTCATTTGTAGTATCTACAATTATAATTACACTTGTAAAGTTAATAAAAATAGTTATATAGAAATGTTATAAATGTAAAGATATATTTTGAGATTATCATAAATGGTGAGTAAAAGTAAAGAAGAAAATGAATCATTTTTTCTTCTTAAAAGAGAGTGAACATGAAGAATTATTGTTTGGAGATAGACTTTGCATTGTTGAATGTTGAAAAGTTGCAGGATATTTAATCGTAACATTTTCTTTGCCACCTGGAAAGTAATATATAAGAAATGATGTAACAATAAAATATTAAAATATTCAAGTCTTGAGATGCATACAAAGTTAAAGCTCTAAAACTCGCCAAAAGATTATGATATTTGTGTAATTTCATCAATTGTCTTAATCTGAAGGTCATGCATTCTATTGATAGTGTTTACGCTAACTTTTCAAACATGTTGCTTTTTTTTACCATATTTCATAATTCATCAGTTATTGACTCTCATTATCTTGTGTCTTTTTTGTAGAAATCAGTTATTTTTTACTCATAAGTAAAATAAATTATATATTTATCTTTCACAAATATTCTTTTTGTTTTATATGCAACTTAATATATTTACAATTATTAACCCGTGTAATACAGGGGCTATAACCTAGTTTTCTATAAAAGTATTTATGATATACAAGTTTAGTAGGTAATTGAATCTAAAAATGAAAAAAAAACATATTACCTACGTAATTTAAAGTTACTTTAGAAGATCGAGCCATGGAAGGAGACAGTACGTTTTTTGAGTTGAACATGTTTTGTTTCTTCCCATCCATATATAATTTTCTGAGCTTTATCGCATGTGTTGGGTCATGTTTTTGTAAAGTAGTATCTAAATGAGTAGGAGTAAAAACGTAAAGTTATTTATGGTTATAATACAAAATATAAATTATATAAGAGTAAAGATAAAAATTGCTTTGTTAATTCTAATTAAAAGTGAAGTAAAATAAACGTTTAAGATGGAATGAATGTAATACCATTTGAAATATCAGTGAACGGTCTTCTATGGAGTTGGTCTACAAAATCACAAAAGGAAAAACAGTCAAGCATATTATGTTAACAATTTTATATGTTGACAACGGGTGTATTTAAGGGTGTTTAAATTCAAAATTCCAAAATTGAAATTATAAACAAAAATTGAGTTATAAAAGAAAATCGATTGCTCAAGTAGTTCTCAGGTAACCAAACTCCCAGTCTTGATAATTGTCAAAAGCGTTTTAATCTAAGTAAAGCATTTTAATATAACCAGATGATCGGCCATTCTACTAATTAAACAAAAATTTGAATTTTCATGTCAGCAAATAGAGGTATTTGTTTTGTAATACCTAATACCCAAAATGCTAACCACCGAATTAATGAAAAAATGATAACATAACCGATGAATTTAAAGATTACCTCATCATTCTTTTGATGTAACACAAATAAACCCTTAATGTAAAGCCTAAACATACATCAAGAGATGACAAACTGTAAAATGAACTCAATTGAGCTTGAAAGATATATATGAAGATGACTTTTACTGTTGGTTTTCTTTTTAACACAAACTTTTAAATAACACAAACTTCAATTGAGAACTGTAAACATTTCAACGCCTTATTTACAGAGGACCTTGAAAACAATCTCAAAACGCAACAAATTATAAGAAAGAACAACACCAAAAAACAATTGAAACAAATAAATTTCAATTTATTAACATTCAAATAAAGCATGAAACTTTACTCTTAGTTACTGTAGAAAACCAACAGTAAACGTCAATTGAAAAGCACAATGAGCTCAGTTGAGGTTGAAAGATACGTATGAAGTCAATTGAAAAGCACAATAAGCATACTTTTTTGGAGGAAATTTCAATAAATTTCAGAAAAATGATGGGTGTTGAAAGGATTGCTATTGATTGGAAGAGGGTTTAACAGATCTATACCTTCGGGGTTAAATTTGCATCGATCTATATGGTATGAGTTGAAATCGGGAGTTCGTTGAACCAATTAAGGGTTTAGATATTGAAATTGGGGAAAATCAAGATATGGTAACAGGTGATAGATATATTAAAATGGGCAAGAAAATAAAAAGGAGAAGCACTGTGGGGATGTCATGTGTCCCATAGATGTAAAAGATTATTAGTACAGATTGTATCATATATTTTACATCATTTGTTATGTGTTAATATATTAATCATTGTGTTTTATGTTTTAAATCATTTTTTGTTATTTTTGTCATTGTGTCTAATGATTATAAACTTGTTATCTATTATTGTGTTTTACAATTAAAAATACATAATGATATACTTTCACCAGTGTTTTTTTTCAAAACTCATAGTATGACATCCGTCGCCAAAAGGTCCGTCAATTAACATGGACCTCGTTAACTTTTCTTCGTTTGTTCATTTCTCATCTTTATAAAATATTCGTGTGGATATTATACTTGCTTTATCGTCTTTATTCTTGTGTTCTTATCGTTAACGTATACTATCCTTAAAACTTTTACAATTTTCGTCATCGTTATCACTAAATATACCATTTTTATATAATATTCTTGTCATTAATAAAACCATTTTTAAGTTACAAATATCATTAAATACATTTTTTATCATTAATATAACTAACATATTAAAGTTGTTTTCAACCGAAACAAATTTGGGAAACTCGGGGGTTAAGTGCAGGGACTAAATGTGACATTTTGCCAAACTAGGGCTGGGTATAAATACCCCATTTCCAGCCCTAGCCTCCATTTCTTCATCTTCTTCTTCATCCTCTTCTTCTCCATTTTCTCCTCCCCCTTGCACCAAAACCACCCATTTTTGTCACGTTTTCACCGGCAAGACCTCGGTTACAGCTGAGTCTACTCCTTTCTAGCAGGTAGACGACCTTGGTTGTCCTTTTTCTTGCTCGTTTACGGCTGTCCATTTGGGGTTTCGGGTGTTCGGGGCCAACCCGAGCACATGAGGTCGTGTGGGTGCATGTGATGTCTTTCTGCGTGTTCTTCTTGCTTGTGTGTGTTTGAAATGTGTTTCTGGAAGTCCTCGTGATGTGAACCTCGTGCTCGGGCCAGGCGAAGGCTGCTCTGCACCTCCTGCAGTCGCGAATTTCAGTTCTGGCGACTGGTCTGTCATGCGACTGAGCCATGCGACTGGGTGAGTCGTGCGACTGAGTCATGCGTCTGAGTCAATAGTGCGACTGAGTTGTGCAACTGGGTGTGTCGTGCGACTGTGTGTATGTGTGCGATTGAGTCATGCGAGCGAATGAATGTGTGCGATTGAGTCATGCGACCAAATGAATGTGTGCGATTGTGCGTGTATCGCACGACTGAATGTCAATCGCACGAATGAAGGTTCAATCGTACGAATGAAGTTGATTCGTACGAATAAAGGTTTATTCGTACGAATGAAGGTTGATTCGTGCGTATGGATGTTGAATCGTGCGATTGGGTGTTGTGTAGTACGACTGAATGCTGAGTCGCACGAATGAATGTTCAATCGTACGAATGAAGCTGATTCGTACGAATGAGGGTTGATTCGTGCGGATGGAGTGTTGAGTCGTGCGTCTGGTCCTGTCGTGCGACTAAAGTTGTTGTGTGTGAGTTTCTCCTTGTGTGTGGTGTGTATGTCGTGTGATGTTAAGGTGACATCGACACGGTTGCCATTGCTAACGACAATATTTAAGTTAACACTAACAAACTTACTAATGATATTTCAAGTCAAATCAACCTAACATTTTACAAGTATCAATAACCGATTTGTAACTAATGATATTTACCAAATACTCCTTTAATAACAATGAAACTTTTACACAAATATCATCAGCAATGGCGACGATATCTAGTACTTGGATCTACATAAGATCTAATACGTGTGTCTGTTTATGTGTGTTACACGCGACCGAACCGGTACAACCCGAACCGACCGAACGTTACTAATTACTTTATACATATCATTAATGCTTAAAAATAACTTTCAATAGGTGTTTGAGCGTGCATTTCATACAACATTTGAGAACTTTGATCATTCATACTTACCACTTAACAAGTGAGTTTCGTGACCCCTTTTTATGCTTATATAACATTTCAATCATTTACAAACATGGGGGATGATAGGATCGGATCTAGTTTGATCAAATAGATTTGAATTTGCAGCGGAATATAACACAAATTAGACCAACTTTAAGCAAGAATAGTATTAATATTCAATCACACAATGACGATTATAGAGAGAGTATTTTCTGCTAATGGAAGATTTTCATTCACGCAAATACTTCAGTTCCAAAACAATTAGGTCAACATTCCTTTTATAAAGGAATGTGATGTCAGCTGATGTCACTTGATAGTGACATCTAACTGATTTATACAAACTACTGAAAGTAAACTAATCTACTGAAGATGTCCACAACAGCTGAGGACACCTTCACAAAAAGCTAAGTATAAACTATAATTACAACTACTGAAGCTATAACATCTGAAGTGTAAGAACTTCAGATGTTTTACAATAATAAAACTACTGAAAACAAACTACTGAAAAGTAAACCATCACAACTACTGAAAAGATCTACTTCAGCTGTTGTGACAACTTCTGAGAACTTGGTCTTCAGACTTTGTCTTCAGCTATTGTCTTCAGACTTTGTCTTCAGCTATTGTCTTCAGACTTTGTCTTCAGACTTTGTCTTCAGACTTTGTCTTCAGACTTTGTCTTCAGACTTTGTCTTCAGCAGATGTAGATCACTTCAGTGGTTATGATGTCTGTGGGACTTAAAGGTTTTTCTGATCTGGCTCATTGGTTCTTTTGGTCCAACAAACTCCCCCTGAACCAATGCAGCCAAAATCTTTAAGATTATTGAAGTCCCACTTATTGGCAGAAACATTTTCTGGATCAGCTCAGAAATTTCCAAAATAAGCTCAGGCCAAGGAAGAGGTTTCAAAAATTTGATTGGCAAAGGATGAATGGGAACTCTGTATTGGGGAATTGGACACAGAGCTGTTACCCCAATCATGAAACATACTTTCCAATGATGAGTCTGTAAGACTCTCTAACATAGGCCTCAAGAAGAACAACTTTTTCTTCCATTGTAAGTTCTTCAGCTTCACTTTCAAAGAAGAACTCAGTCCCATAATATTCTGATAACTATCTGACATTCTTTCCGTTCTTCAGCTCCACAGTAGTTATTTCTCTGTATGCAAACTCATCAGGATGAGTACCTTCAAGTAATAACTGGAGCTCATTTCTTCTTATTTCTTCAAGCTTCTTGTAAATTAACCCCTTCTTCACCATTTTGTTTTCTAAAAAAGTTTGTGGAGTCATCTTAGTCTTGTAAGCTCACTTGAAGTCATCAAGGATTTCCCAGGGTGACACTACAATGGCCAGCATTATCACAGCATCTATAGTCTTCTTTACTTTGCCATTGTATCTACTTGGAACATTCTTTCTATGAATTCTGTCACTAACTCTGGGGTCAGGCCAAATTCTCACTCTCTCTTTCTGATATTGAAATGTGAATCTGAGAGCATACAACCTCTGAGCATGTTTCTTCATAGCTTGTAAGGATGAAGACTTAGGAAATTCCTTATCAACCATCCTTAACAGTTGCTCATCATGTTGTTTCTGCTGTTCTTCTTCTTCAATTTTCACTTTTACCATTTGTTGGAGCATATATAATCATATATAGTGTGTCCGTCGCTTGTCGAATAGTCTAGGCTTAATGTAATACACCTGATATGTTGTAAACACATGAAACTGGGTCATTCGCAGGAGCATATGCGAATGAAACTCAGTTGTGCGACTGAGCTTTGCTAATAGGCCAGTCGTGCGACTGAGAGATGCGATTGGGTCATTCGTAAGACTGAACCATAAGTATGGTCCAGTCGTACGATTGAACCATACACATGGTCCAGTCGTACGATTGAACCATACGCATGGTCCAATCGCACGAATGGGCCCAGTTGCATCTAATATGGGCCAAGTCCTATATATACCAGTTTCAATGTGTAGAGAGATAAGGGTTTGGGGAGGGAGTCTGCCCGGGACCTAGGGCTACCGGATGAGAGGGAAGATCATGCTCGATCTCCCCTTGCCAAGAGTCTTGATTCTTATGTTGTAACGAGCTTGTAATCATTAGGTTTTATCAATGAAACCATTATATTATAGTTCGTGTTATTGATTGTCTCTTGGTTTTTGCTGTTGTTTATCCTTCCGTCAAGAACATGCTCGGATGTTTACCGATCCAGTGACTTCACAATTGGTATCAGAGCCGGTTACTGCTGGAATGATCTAACAATCATTCTAGCAACCCGAGCTCTTGATTTTTGGATCTATTTCAGATCTTGACGTTAAACCCACTTCGTGTTCTTCGTGTTTGCTCAGATCTTGTTACGTGTGTTGTTTCTATGTTAAAATCAAACTCGAAACCACGTTCCTATGACCCTTGCGAATCTGATGATGTCTATTTTGTTTCGGTTCATGTAAAATTCATCAAATTAGGGTTTTTGGCAGCTTTGGCGGCTGCAGATCTGAAAATCTGCGTGCAGACCCTTTCGTGCGACTGGACCATGCTAATGGATCATTCGTGCGACTGGACCATGCTAATGGACCATTCGTGCGACTGGACCATGCTATGGACCATTCGTGCGACTGGACCATGCTAATGGACCATTCGTGCGACTGGACCATGCTAATGGACCATTCGTGCGACTGGACCATGCTAATGGACCATTCGTATGACTGGAATGCGACTGGAATGCGACTAGACCAGTCTTATGACCAGTCATGCTACTGGACCAGTCTTATGACCAGTCATGCTACTGGACCAGTCTTATGACAAAACATGCTACTGGACCAGTCTTATGACCAATCATGCTACTGGACCAGTCTCACGAATATACCATTCGTATCACCCATTCACATGAATGTGATATTTGTCCTCCACGTCATACGGATGAACGGTGTTCCAGACCAAAAAAAAAAGGAAAAAGAAAAAGAAAAGAGTCTGGAACTACCTTTTGCACAGATTTAAGGATGAGCAAATCACATTCACCCTGAGATTCTTATGTCAAATAAGTTTGATGTATACCCCATTATTCGTCGGACTTCCAGAATAGGAGAATGAAGTTGGAACACGAAAGAGAGAAGAGAAGATGTCAGTAATCGGTGCTGATTTTGTGGGGTAGTCAGGATCATCTGACTATTTATGGGCCAATCAAGTTATATTTATCCGCACAGAGAGGATTCTCATTCTTAGGGGGAATCCATGTATAGAGATATTGAAGATGCAATCAGAAAGTGATGATGTGAGCCGGTTTCCGATGAAGAATCTACATGCATGCTGATTTGTTTGATATTGTCAGCTGTGGATTGGAACCTTCAACCTTTTGCCCAATACACCGTATGAAGACGCCAAGAGAGCACAACGTTTATATATTGGGATATGCTGAATGTGAGGGGGAATTTCTGCAGGTGTTAATGTTAATCAGGTTAACCTGTGTGAAGATTGAAGCAATGAAAAACTGTTCATGTCATTATCTGGAAAAATCAGTCATATGGGGAATCTTGCTGCTATGATGGTGTTCTGCAAAGTAAACGAAAGCTATTGTGCCTAAATTCATTTTCAGGGATATTGTAGCAACCTGACGGATCGGCAACGTTGGCTAATATGGTTTTCGTTTGATTCTATTGGCAACCAGAGCAAAGATTGACTGAAGATTGTAAGAGGTGTTATCTACTATTCGCAAGCAACGTCCAAGGGGGAATTTGTTGGAGCATATATAATCATATATAGTGTGTCTGTCGCTTGTCGAATAGTCTAGGCTTAATGTAATACACCTGATATGTTGTAAACACATGAAACTGGGTCATTCGCAGGGCATATGCGAATGAGACTCAGTCGTGCGGACTGAGCCTTGCTAATAGGCCAGTCGTGCCGAGAGATGCGATTGGGTCATTCGTAAGACTGAACCATATGTATGGTCCAGTCGTACGATTGAACCATATGTATGGTCCAGTCGTACGATTGAACCATACGCATGGTCCAGTCGTACGATTGAACCATACGCATGGTCCAATCGCACGAATGGGCCCAGTCGCATCTAATATGGGCCAAGGCCTATATATACCAGTTTCAATGTGTAGAGAGATAAGGGTTTGGGGAGGGAGTCTGCCCGGGGCCTAGGGCTACCAGATGAGAGGGGAGATCATGCTCGATCTCCCCTTGCCAAGAGTCTTGATTCTTATGTTGTAACGAGCTTGTAATCATTAGGTTCTATCAATGAAACCATTATATTATAGTTCGTGTTATTGATTGTCTCTTGGTTTTTGCTGTTGTTTATCCTTCCGTCAAGAACATGCTCGGATGTTTACCGATCCAGTGACTTCACACCATTTGCCTTTGGATGTCAGGTGTGATTGTTGTTGGTTGACTCCTAGGCTCAGGCATCTTCATTTTAATCACAACAGAGATTGGCAGACTATCATCCTCATCATCTTTTTCTTCTCTTCCATCCTCAAACCCCTCTCTTCCTCTGGGGGTTCATCATTGGTGGTTGATTGAGTAGGTATCTTGGGTAAAGGAGTTGGTTTGAGGGTTGTGAGGTTGGTTATTTTGGTGAGGGAGATTGTAAAGGCTTTCTATCATTTTGGTTGGGAGGGAGGCTTTGGATAACTTGCCATATCAGACCTTTTCCAGCACCGGATTTTATCAAGAGCTTCTATGATCAATCCTTTGTTGAAGGATTCAGAAGAACAAATTTTGGGGGTTATCTCCAAAATACTGTCTCTGGACCATGACTTCACTTCAATGATTGGTCTTCCCAAAGTTTTGACAAAAATGATCATAATTCCAACATTTTCCTTTCTTTTCATTGCAACTGGCCCCATCTATTCTCATCTCTTGAATCTATAAGCCGTCTGATCTCCTGAGTCAAGTTTGGTAGTGTCAAAGCCTTGTCTGAAAAGCTGATCAATGATCTTATCCATAGATCTGCTATGTTGCTCATCAGCTTCTTTGATCAGTTCTTCTAATTTCTTCTCATCTGTAGTCGGTTCAGCACTTCTCTTTCTCTTATAAGTGATCATCTCCTTTTCTTTCTTCTCTTTTGCTTCTTCCTCTTCAACTCTCTTTCTTTTGTCTTTTTTCACTGACTTAGACTCCCCCTTTTTGGTTGCATTGGGTTCCGGGGTTTGAATGTCAGAAAGTCTCTTGGAAACAGCATCATCAACTAGGTTTTTAAGATTTGAGGAAAGCCTCTCATCAATGGTTTGATGCACAATGTTAGTGATAATTGGAGTGATGAGAGGTAAGGAGGATGTAAAGGCAGCAACCATTTGCTCAGAGGGGTTCTGTCCCTGAGAAATGGTGCCTGAAAGAGAGGCTGGTGGCTTAGTTGTTGAGAGTGGCTCAGTGTTTGGGAAAGCTTCAAAAAAAGCTGCCATCTGTGGGTGAATTGGGGCAGATGGACTTGATTCTTGAGACAATTTGGCAAGCAGTTATTGTAATCTGCATACCTCAGCCTCAAGAATGGTGTTTTGGGCTAGAACATCAAAGAAAAAGCCCAGGTCATCATCAGGCTTTGCTGAATCAGCAGACCTCCTGAGTAAATCAGGATGAACATGTGCTGAGTGTAGATCAGTATTCACATGTGCCCCTATGTCTTGGAACTGGGGACTTCCTGCCTCAGGATTAAGTCCTTCATTGGCAGTTGCCTCTGGTGATGTCTTAGAGATGATACCACCTTCATTCTGTTCATGTGCTGAAACAGGAGAAGAGGTAGCCTCACCAGAAGTTCGAATCTCCTCCTCTACACCGGGAGATTGAACTTTGTAATCCCTGTGCTGTGGGTTATCAACCACATTATAATCCTCTCCCTCAACTGTTGAGGTTTTCCCAGTGGTAATAGGTTTCTAGGGAGGGGTAGAGGAATGTAGTTGAGTCAGCACTTGTGCAATAACTGCAGTTGGGCTTGTAGGGGTGGTTTCAGTGGGAGATAAGGGTGAAAAGATTGCACCTGGGGTGAATGGTGCTCTTCAATGGCAATCTTCTCAACTGAGATAGATTCCAGTAGTGTGGTTTCCCCAATTTTGGTTGCATCAGGATCCTGTTGAGAGGATACCTGAGCGGTTTCAGCTTGTAGAGTCTTGGAAACTACAAAGGGATTACTGCCAGTAGTTTCATCCTGCGTTTGTGTTGCAGGGGCATCATCAGGGGACTCAACTCCCTGAGTAGCCTTTTTAGTTTGCTTGGATTTTGGTTTGGAGGGGACTTTAGATCTGGAGGTGGAGGCTGTGGGTTCCCTCTGCTTGGGTTTTAGCAGTTTGGCAGCCTCTTTGAGTTGTGGGTTTGAGTTGTGCCTGGAGTATACCTTAGGCAAAACTGCCATAGCAGGGACTCCAAGGCCAACAAGTCCATCAGATTTTAACTGATTAATAATTATGACCATAAGAAACCTTGGATATAATATCCATCTGTTAGCCACAGGTTTCATTGCGGGATCTTTTAATTTCAAAAATATTATTTCAGAAAAATTTAAATTTTGGCGTTCAAGGATAGAATACAATACCTGTTGCCACCTGGATGACATTTGATCCCATGAGGATGTTTTGGGGGCAAGGCAGACATTGATCATATGAAAGATGAGGTGTTCAGCATCATGGAAGTGCTTCTTCATAATAGTGGTAGCACTTAGGTCACCCTCATATCCATGGTTAATAAATGATAAATCAATGGTTCCTTTGGGGTATCTGGTGACATAGGTGGCATCATTCAGGTCTAGGGTTTGGCGAATGATATCAAAAGTGATGACCACCTTCTTCTGGTTGACAAACGACTGGAGAGTGATCGAGTCATCATTCTCATCAGTATGGACAGTGACTTTTGTCCAGAATTGGCGAAGGGTATCGGGATAGATGGTTGGATTCAGAAGGAAAGCGGTGTGATATTGGGAATCAACCATCAGATCAATGGCAGCATCAAACTTAGTCCAAAAGGCTGATTTGGTGAGGTAGGCAACACAGTTTTGTCGAGGTTTGATTTGCATGGTCGCCATTAATGGAAGATGAACGTTTGGAAAACGACTTATGAAAAGGTTGAAGTTAGGGTTAGGTATTTATAGGTTATGAAGCGACTGAAAGAAAACAACTGAAAGTTTTGGTGTGAGTCATCAGTTGTTAGAAAACAACTGAAGACATGGTTTTAACTTTCAGATGTTGTAAACAACTAAAGACTTGGTGTTAGTCATCAGTAGTTTTAAACTACTGAAGACTTGGTTTTGGCTTCAGTTGTTTTGAAATGAAACAGCGGTTGTTGTCATCAATTCATAGAGTTCAATTGTTTCAATGACCTTAACACTTACTCAACAGATTATCTGATTTTCAGATGTGTCATTGGTCATCAGTACTTATCTATGAGAAAAGACATCAGTAGTTTTAACTACATCAGTACTTTTCAACAAATAAAGTACTTCAATACTTTTAAGTAATTTAGTCTTCAGTAGTTATAAAAACTGCTGAAGATAAAATAACTTATCAGTACTTCATTTTTGACAGCTGTATACTAATGCTCATCAGTACTTGTTGACTAAGAGCATCAGTAGTTGTCAAATCATTCTAGCTGCAGCATACCAAGCCTAAGCATAAGATTTTGGAAAGTTGCACTGTCCAAAGGCTTAGTAAATATATCTGCAAGCTCATCAGCACTAGGCACAAACTTTGGATCAATCAGACCTTTTTCATAACAATCCCTGATAAAATGATGTCTGATCTCAATATGTCCTAGAATGCTGGACAGGATTCTTAACAATACAAAGAGCTGAAGCACTATCTATCAGTAAAGGAGTCTTAGTCTCTGTAATGTCATAATCCAATAATTGATTTTGAAGCCAGAGTACCTGAGATGTACAGCTTGCAGCAGCAATGTACTCTGCTTCAGCTGTAGATGTAGCAACTGAAGTTTGTTTCTTACTCTGCCAAGAAACTAAACAATTTCCTAGAAATTGGCATCCACCAGAGGTTGATTTTCTGGTTAATTTACACCCTGCATAGTCACTATCAAAGAAAGCAACTAATTTGCAAGAGTGCCCAGTGGAATACCAAAGTCCTAGAGATTGAGTTCCTTGCAAATATTTAAATATCCTTTTGACTGCAATCATATGGGATTCTTTAGGTGCAGCCTGAAATCTAGCATAGACACAAGTTGCAAACATAATGTCTGGTCTAGAAGCTGTAAGGTACATCAAGGAACCAATCATACATCTGTAAAGAGTTTCATCAACTGCTTTATCTTTCTGATCAGCATCCAGTTGTGTGGTGCTGCACATGGGAGTAGAACAGGGCTTACAGTTTTGTAAATCAAACTTGGTCAACAAATCCTTTGTGTATTTGGACTGATGAATGAAAGTTCCATCAGCCATTTGTTTGATTTGCAAACCCAGAAAGAACTGTAATTCTCCCATGGCACTCATTTCAAACTTTTGTTGCATCAACTTAGTAAAGGTATCACACAACTGTGGATCAGAAGATGCAAAAATAATATCATCTACATAAATTTGAACAAGGAGCTTATGCATGCCTACTTTCTTAATGAACAAGGTTTTATCTATGGAGCCTCTAGTGAAATTATTCTGAAGAAGAAAGTTAGATAGTGTTTCATACCAGGCTCTGGGAGCTTGTTTAACCCATAAAGAGCCTTATCAAGCTTATACACCCAATCTGGATGTTTATGATCTTCAAAACCTGGTGGTTGACACACATAAACTTCTTCTTTTATTTTACCATATAAAAATGCACTTTTGACATCCATTTGAAAAACTTTAAGATTATGGAAAGCAGCATAAGCTAAGAACAATCTGATTGCCTCCAGTCTGGCTACAAGGGCAAAGGTTTCATCATAATCAATACCTTCTTCTTGTGAAAACCCCTGTACAACCAGTCTGGCCTTGTTCTTGACAATTTGACCTTTTTTATCAGTTTTATTCCTAAACACCCATTTAGTGCCTATTGCACACTTACCTTGGGGTAGAGGAACCAGTTCCCACACTTGCTGCTTTTGAAACTGAAGAAGCTCAAGCTGCATGGCTTCAACCCATCCATTGTCTCTTAATGCAACATGATAGTTCTTTGGCTCTTGCTGACTGATGAAGAGAGCATAGAGACAAAAATTGGACAATTGACTTCTAGTTGAAACACCAGCATTGATGTCACCAATGATCTGAGACATGGGATGATTCTTCAGTTCTTGGTACTCAATGATATCTGTGCAAGTGTTTGTAGGAGATTCAGCAGCAACAGATGTTGATTCAGACTCTTGAAACCTAGAATGAGATGGCAGTTCAAATGAAGTAGAAGATTCAGAGATTTCATCAGCATTTGTTGTGGATGGAACTGCTGAAGCTACAGGAACATCAAGAGTAGTAGACATAGGCAGGTGATCACTACAACTTGCATTTGTACCACCAGATGGAGATGATGGATCCTTAGAAACAGCAACAGATGGAGGCTGATAAGGAACATATTGCAGTATGTCCAAATCAAATAACTCCACAGGGTTTTGAGGAATTTTGTCTTTTGGAGATTCATTAAACTTGACATGCAAAGTTTCTTCAACTATCTTTGTTCTGCAATTAAAAACTCTGTATGCCTTGCAAGTAGATGAATACCCAACAAAATACCCTGCATCCATCTTTGATTCAAACTTCTGAAGTGGATTCTTTGTGTTAAGAATATAACAGGACACCCAAATGCTCTAAAGAATGAAATCAGAGAGGCCAACTGGTGTAATAACTCATAAGGAGTCTTCATCAACCTCTGATTTACTAATACCCTATTTTGTACATAGCAAGCTGTGTTGACAGCTTCAGCCCAAAAGGTTAGTGGCAAACCAGAGTCAGCCAACATAGTCCTTGCGGCTTCAATAAGGGTCCTGTTCTTTCTCTTCACAACTCCATTTTTTTCAGGAGTTCTTTGAATGCTATATTGCCTCTTGATTCCTTTAGATAAATAGAATTCATCAAGAGTATGATCTCTAAATTTTGTGCCATTATCACTTCTCACACACCTGACTGGAAGTGAATACTGCTTTTCCATATACAACACAAAATAGATGATGATTTTGGCAGCCTCATCTTTTGAATGTAAGAAGAAAGTCCATACATATCTGGAATAATCATCCACAATTACCAGATAGTATTTTTTCTTTGCCATACTCATCACTCTTACTGGACCAAAAAGATCCATATGCAGTAATTGCAAGCAGGCAGTGGACTTTGGTTCTTCTATTGGAGGGAATGATACTTTGTGTTGCTTTCCTTTTAAACAAGCAGGACAGTTATCATCACATTTGAACTCCTTCAATGGCAAACCTCTCATTAAACCATGATGAATAAGCTGGTTCATGTTTTTAAGATTCACATGCCAAGCCTTCTATACCATAGTTCAGATTCTTGAGGAGAGGCCTTAGAGAACAGACATGGATGGCCTTTTAGATCAATTTTCTTTGATAAATCTAAGGCATATACTCTTCCAATCCTGTTGGCCTTCAGGAGAGTATATTCATCCAATATCTGGTCAATCATTTTCAGAACTTTGGAAGACAGAATCCGACAGTTCTGACTAGTGAAAAGTGCAACATGCCCTTTATCACACATTTGACTGACACTCAACAAGTTGTACTTGAGGTTCTCCACATGGTTAACATCATCAAACCTTATCTCACCATGTGACACAAAGCCTTTACCGATGATGTAACCCTTAGCATCATTACCAAAAGAAACAAATCCCTTCTTTCCTTGAGAGTAATCATGAAGAAGAGAACTGCTCCCGGTCATATGCATAGATCCTCCACTGTCTACATACCAGATGCTTCTTTGGCATGCTGAAGAACCCTGCATTTTGCACAAGAAATTAGTTAGCCTTTGAGACCCAAACCATTTTGGTTTTGGGTCTGTTTTCATCAACAGATTTTAGACTAACTGATTTTTCATGAGTGAAAACCATTTTGATGCTGAAGTATTTCCATCAGTAGACTCCAGGGCCATTAGAGCAAGATTTCCAAAAGGGTTTTCACCACCATGTTGACCAGCACCAGTAAACAATTGTTCAGAATAGCCAGAAGTATCATCTGGTAAGCTGCTCCAGTCAACAACCTCAGGTGTGAAGAAGCTTTGATGTGATTGAGATTGAGATTGTTGATTTGATTGAGATGGTTGAGGATCAAGTAGAGCATGTGGTTGTTGAGCCATGGGTACAGGAACCTGACTAGACTGAGGCATATAAAAACATGGATAAGGATATGGCATTGGACCTTGAGGAACAAAAAATGCAGGAGATGATTGAATTTGTGAATGATGAACAGAACTGGTAGAATGTTGCCCTTTGGTTTGTGAGCTATTGCTTGGAAAAGTCACAAAGGGTGCAAATGAGTTAGATCCAAATGATCTACACTCTGTTGCAAAATGTCCAAGTCTATGACACTTGTGACATCTCAACTTGCTCTTATCAAAACCAACTTTGGTTTTTCCAGAGAGACCAGGGAATTTTCTACCTGTCCTTTTGTAAAACTTTTGAGATCTGATATTGATTAATGCCATTTGGCTCGAAATATCCATCTCTTCTAGATCATCATCAGCAATTCCTTTCAAATCATCCATCAAAAAGCACAAATTCTCAATACTAGACCCTGAATTACCATCAACACTAACAAAAGCATGATCTCCACTGTTTGAAGAGAAATCTATATGCTCATCATAAGAACTTTCTGATGCAGCATATTCTGACTCATGACCAACCAGAGCAGTATTTCCTGGTACAAAGTCATCAATGAGCTTCCCAGATGAAGCAAGTTTCCTTTTCTGTTCTATCTCTATTTCAAATGTTAAGAGTTTCCCATGAAGTTAGGTAAGAGATAGAGTGTCCAGATTTGCACTGGAGCATAGGACAATAGTATATGTGTCCCATCTCTCAGGCAGGGATCTGAGGAATCTGTTGTTCATCTGACTGTTTGTATATTCATGTTGAACCATTTTCAGCTCAGATATCAAACAGGAAAATCGCTCAAATTGTTGAGTCAGTGACTCACCATTTCTATGAGAGAATTTCTCATATTACTGGGCAAGGATCTCTCTATTGTTTGCTAAGACCTTATCAGTTCCTCCAAATTGTTCTTTCAGAGCAACCCAGAGATCATGAGCAGTTTCATGATGCATAAGTCCAGAGTAGATTTCATTAGGCAGTGCTATGGCCAGAATTCCATGGGCTTTAGCATCAATTTCAAACAGTTTCAGATCCTCATCTGAATATTGCTCCTTCTTCTTCGGAACCATCTCATTGTTTTCCGGATTACTCACCATAGGCTTATATGGTCCATGAACCACAGACTTCCAACAACCTGAACTGTTAACAGACAGGTGATGGAGCATTCGGCGTTGCCATATGTTATACTCACTCCTAACAAGCATCGGAGGCTTTGTTGAGGAGCCAGTATTGTGAGGATCATTGATTGATGTACTCATTTTCACCAATTCAACCAAATTCAATGAAATTTTAATAAGTCTAGCTCAAAACTCAACAACACAATTTGAAACAAGTCGAATCTCAAATTAATTGACCGGAAGCAACAGAAAATCAAACTCTATAACCAATTCTTGTAAATTTGCTAATTCGATCAAACTTAGATATCAAAAGAGCAGTTTCAATGATCAATTGTTAGATCGATCAATGATTAACCAGCTCTGATACCATTTGATAGGATCGGATCTAGTTTGATCAAATAGATTTGAATTTGCAGCGGAATATAACACAAATTAGACCAATTTTAAGCAAGAATAGTATTAATATTCAATCACACAATGACGATTATAGAGAGAGTATTTTCTGCTAATGGAAGATTTTCATTCACGCAAATGCTTCAGTTCCAAAACAATTAGGTCAACATTCCTTTTATAAAGGAATGTGACGTCAGCTGATGTCACTTGATAGTGACATCTAACTGATTTATACAAACTACTGAAAGTAAACTAATCTACTGAAGATGTCCACAACAGTTGAGGACACCTTCTCAAAAAGCTAAGTATAAACTATAATTACAACTACTGAAGCTATAACATCTGAAGTTTAAGAACTTCAGATGTTTTACAATAATAAAACTACTGAAAACAAACTACTGAAAAGTAAACCATCACAACTACTGAAAAGAACTACTTCAGCTGTTGTGACAACTTCTGAGAACTTGGTCTTCAGACTTTGTCTTCAGCTATTGTCTTCAGACTTTGTCTTCAGCTATTGTCTTCAGACTTTGTCTTCAGACTTTGTCTTCAGCAGATGTAGATCATTTTAGTGGTTATGATGTCTGTGGGACTTAAAGGTTTTTCTGATCTGGCTCATTGGTTCTTTTGGTCCAACAGGGAAAAGTATGCTCACCCACTTTTTATGCTGTACAACTTACATACAATTTACATACTTGGAATCAACATGTTACTGTTTTGTGAGTACTTGTCTGATACATGCTTGAGTTCGCTGTGTGGTACTTTCTTTGCAACTATTTAATTCCAGTGTGGGAACCGACGGATAGATATTGGTAGTACTACTTGGTTGACACCCCCACCCTTGTTTGTTGGTATACTAGTTAGTGCCAACAGTGGCCAGGAACGGGCCCTTGGGTAAATATATTCCGACAAAATCTATGTGTACGTCATTAGGTTTGGTTGCAAAGCTCATTGTCATGTGATTTTACTTACTTATAACTGTATTCACGGTATTCCACAACATTTACTATACAGCATCAATTACTTATTTACTATTTAAACCTGCGAGCTCCCCAACAATTTTGTTGACCATTTTGAGCATATCTTTTCAGGTGACAATGCTAATTGAAGATCTAGGTGTGCTGCCTTAGTGGAGACCCTAAAATGCATTTTTGAGACTAAACATATTTGACAAACAATCATTTGAATCATTGCCTTAGTGGAGACCCTAGGATGCATTTTTGAGACTAAACATATATTATATTGCATCTCTATTGTTTACCATGTGTATGACGATTTCGTCTCGTTACATCCCCGTGTTTTCGCTTTTAGCGGGGGTGTGACACATAGAGTTTAAGACAACACAATATGTTATTTTTGTTATTATTTATGATAGATAATATAAACTTGTTGTTATCTATCATTGTGTTTTACCATTAGAAGTGCACGATGATGTTATTTCACCAATGTATTTTCTTAAAACTCGTGTTCAAGATAATATAATAACGCTCAAAAGATACAATGAGACATTTTGTTATTTTGTCATTGTTTTTAATGTATTAGATTAATTAGTTGTTAATTTATTATTGCGTTTTACATATTAGAGATATACACCAATGTTATTCTATCATTATATTTTTTAAAATTAATCATTTAAAAAAAAACACAATAGTATTCAGAAAAAACATAATAACTAGCAAAAAGACACAATGAGCTTAACCTATGACATAATGACGAAATATGGGCTTAAAAAGTAAAAAAGTTAACTTTTATATAATAATATTGTACTCTTTTTAAAAATAAAAAACACTCGTTTTTATGGTTTATTTTTATAAAAAAAATAATGTCGTAAATAAAAATTATGAACGTTTTAAAAATAGAGAAACTAGCAAAAAGAAAGTAACTATTTCTAAAATACCCCTCTAACAATTTTTTACTGCAATTTGTTTTCAATCATTAATTAAGAATATGAATGGTTGATATTAGTACTTACATTTTTTTGTTTTAAAAGCCTTTCTATTAATTTAAACATTTTCAAAAAAGAAAAGTTGGATTTGTTTGGGCTCATTGTTAATTACCAACGGATTACCAACTAATTAAGATTAGATTTTTATAAGATTTTGATCTAGGCTTCTTAGTTGTCGTCTATTGAGAGTAACTTTTAGATGGATGATCCATTGATGATCCTCGTAAATTTAAAAAATAGGATGAGATTTCTTTTTAGGTTTTACGATTGTTTTTAAAAATAGGATTAGATTTTTTTCAGCTTTTACGGTTGTTGTCATGAAATATCTGTTTTCCAATGGTTCAACCTGTTAGAAATGTTTAATATATATGTTCCTATGACTCTTCCATTTTCATAGTTCTGGATCTCTCTTTGGTGGTAATGTGATTTGTGTTATGATGGAAACAAGTTTGTTGAAACGGATAGTCACAAAAATATCATCAACCATATGTAACCAAAGAAGGTTGGAAATGTACATTAGTTTCACACATATGTCATGGATTTTTTATCTTTGTTAGTGGCAATGTCATCTAAGGATCATTCATCTTTGTAAGTTGCAATGTCATCTAAGGGTACTTGGTGGAGTGGATGGTGTTGGAATGTTTGAGCCTATAGGTTCAAAATCCATCTTGGCACTTGGGTCCTATGAGCGCCCAAACTAGTTTCCATATCATGAGGAGGTGATTGATTAATGCTTGAATGTGTGGTTTTGTAATATTTGAGCCTACAAGTGACCCAAATTGTTTAAAAAACTTGAATTCATGTCTACATTACGACTGTAGCTGATCATTATGCAACATGCATAGAAAATAAACAATGTTTGCAAGTCAAGCGAGCATGACCAAAAATGATATGTTTTAATCATAATTCATCTTGACCCACCACATGATCCACTCGTAATAGCCCTACCTTCAACACTCACGGTTACATTTTCGCTTGGAGAGTGGCAATAGCTTTTTATAAAACCAATGGCGATAAAGTACAAACAAAAAAACGTTACATGTCTAAGAAGTTTGACCCATGCCATAACCAACCAAAGAATTAAACATAGCATGAGTTGATTGCCAGATATAGCCTCATGCCCTCATCTGATATCCCAACACAAAAAGGCTGTAATATTTTAAAGTACCACAATGATGGGGCTTATTTTACAAATAGTCTTTTCCTTGTGACATGAGTTTAACCACTATAAGTTTACCAGACCTCGGGTCGCATCTCACCAGTTGCAGGAGGCATCCATCTTCCAGAGTGATAAACGCTTTCACCGACTTTCCACCCAGGCACATCTTTCATTATCCGGGCCTCTTCCTCCAAATACTTCTTCCATTCTTTCACAAATCTAAAACACGTACTGGACCAAATTAGTTTCCAGAAAAAAATAATAATAATCAAAGCACTTGATGGATGAGATGAGAAGAGCAGCATATGTGCTTACCTTTCATCCTCTTCTGCTTGAAGCATGGGCAATATAGCCCTCCGGGCAGCATACTTTTCCTCTTTTATTGCCCTAAATCAAAGAGATGCACGTTATGCAATGATTGTAACTATTAAGTGTAGAAACCTGAAAGGGTAACGGTGATAAACTAGAAGGCTAACAGAAACAGGCTGAAAAAAAGCCACAACTAGGCTGATGACCAATTAGGCCCGGTCCTTGAATTGCAATTAAGACTAGTTATAGCATCGCAAAAAACTGGATCTAAAGACCATAAAGGACCGGGGCAGTCACTTTGTACTTTATACACTTCTGATGTGTTTAATCATCTTGTTGCTGCTGAATTTGGGATAATGTGGTGAAAATTTTGTAAAAGTGAGTTTCCTCTTAAGTATAAACAAAGGGGCTTATTTTTTTGTATCTTCAGAACTCCATCTAGAGTCTCAACACATTGATGCAATCTCAATGCCCAGATCCAAAATTCTAATTTCTCATTTCTTGAGCACATTCCATCAATGCCAGATAGCATATCCAAGCCAATTTTAGGGTGTCAAAATTCTAAGTCATTGACTCATTGTACAAATATATTTTCTTGGAGTTATTACAACTCAAAAACAGGAACAACATCTAGATAGTACACAAGAACTGGTCAATTTTAAAAGATGAAGACAGCCAGATGTGAGTCCTACAACTTCACAAGAATAATCTCAAATCAATATTATTGTTCTATTGTTAGCACTTAGCATGTAAACTTCTTCTAGCCTTGTAAGTTGTAGCATTTCATTACTCCAACTTGAAACTTGCAAGCTTGAGTTCGTAATTAGTAATTAGTATCCTTTATGTTATACATTGAGATAAAAAGAAAAAAGAGTCATAAGTAATCATCAAGACGCATTCTTTTTTCCTGGCCGCCAGTTACAAAAGGCGATGATGATATGATATATAGACATGTTATCCTATGACAAGCCAAATTCTAGCCCCTAGGAACAGATCATTTGAGGATTGTTAAAGACGTTCAAAATCACTGACCTTAGCGAAAACAAACTTAACACTATAAATTACTTCTAATCTAAGCAAAATCAGTCAGGCTTATGATTGTGGGAGTGAATGATTTTTTATGTTTTTCCTATGTGCACTTCAAGAGTTCAGGTGAACTGTTTTCTACCACTTAAATGTACTACTAGCAGGTGGCCACCATTTATGTCAATATAAAAAACAGAAAATTTCATGGAGAATCAAGTTGTGCTTTTGTTATAATTATCCATATATGAACCATGAAGTCAAATACAAGTCTTTAGAATAAACAAACAAACTTAAGTACATTAAGCAAACTTAAGAATGTAATGCTCAAATCTGCAGATATATGTTGCCAAGTTCAATGCCTATCCACAACAGTAAACTTAAGAACAATGAGCAAAGTTCTAATCATAGTTATCAAAGGCGCGAGGTGCACTCTAGGTAGTAGGCTAGGCCTCCTGTGGCCTAGGCAAGAGGGCAAAAGCGTGGGCCTGAGAAACAAAAGGCGCACTAAAATATAAAATAAAATATATTATGTAATGAAAAATAACCCTTCCTTCAAATACCAAAAATTTCCAATACCATGATCTTCAACATAAAGTACCAAAATCAACTCAATTTGATGAAATGAATACTACACTCTACATTTTGAACAAAAAGATAATAACATTTCTACATTCTGAAGAAAGAGATACTAACATTTCTACAGTCTGATCAAAGAGATACTAACATTTCTCAATCTCAACAGAAATGAATACAAACTCTACGATTTGATTCGAAACACAACATATTGAGAAGCCAAAAAACATGTAATCTGCTGAAAAACATAGTTCACAACGCTAAAAACTGTATACAAAAATCGATGGAATAGTTCGATAACA
This sequence comes from Flaveria ramosissima, assembly GCA_025215565.1. Lineage (NCBI taxonomy): Eukaryota > Viridiplantae > Streptophyta > Magnoliopsida > Asterales > Asteraceae > Flaveria > Flaveria ramosissima. The sequence goes on along the minus strand of CM046040.1, from coordinate 31,820,496 downwards.
AAGTATTTACCTTTATTGAGTAGCACGGGCTGGGATTAAGTACCTAGGAAGTGAAAGCACATTTACAGCGCATCGCCTGGACTGATAGCCCAAGGGCCAAAGTCGATAGCTTTTGACAAGTATGGTTCTAATATCATGGCACTCACACTCGTTTATAAAACTATTACTTGCCAACATATGTCAACTAGGTGACCAGCACGGTTTACTATTTCAATACTAGCAAACGCAAATACAAAAATGAGCAAGGTCCAAAATCCATTATCCTCTTCTAGATAGCCTGAAAGCATGTGCAGAGTAAAATCCTCATTGCTGAAAACAACAAAAATTTAATCCACCCTAGGTTCAAATACACCCACAGTCACTACCATACATCAAAATCACCAAATCATCTAGAAGAACATCAGAATAAAATGTATATCGATCATGAATATCCACACCAACATAAGAATGAAAACGTAGCCTGGAGATGCCTATGTGTCATCAAACCCTAAAAACGAACCGATTCTAATCCCAACAATGACATCAGATCTCAGACAGACATTTAGGCTTTAAACCGATGAAGAAGTCGAATTCAATGACGAAACATGAATAGTAAATAGTAAAAGCAAGGAGTTACCTACGGATCTTATTGCCCTTGCCGACCTGATACATGCCCCAAGAGAAGGCACCAAAAGCAGCGAGGAATATGGCGACGGCGCTGGGGCCTTTGGAGGGGATCCGTCGTGCGTATCGGACCGGAGCAAAACCGCCGGGCGGAGGGCCGTCTTGGAGGAGAGGCATCTCTTTCACGCTCGCCATACCTGGCTTCTTCCTGATCGCTGCCTCCGTCATCGTTTGCTGTTTGCTAACACTCTCACTCACAGATGTGGATGATTGTGGACTCTTATCTTTCACCAAAAACAAATGGAGATTTGGTGGATTGAACCTTTCACGAAGGCGGAGGTCTGGAGGACGTGGCTAACTTGCGCGCTTCTTGAACTTTGAGTCGCTAATCTGCGCATGTAAATTGTTTTTTACATTTTTGTTTTCACAATTTACCCTCTTTCACATAAACATTTTTCATATCATCTATGTCTTTCTACTTTACTAAAATAGTAAGTGGATGTCACGTATTAACATTACAATCATTTTCACGGAAAGTTCTACTCTCTCTTTGCTATTATATAATTGTTTTAATAACTAATAATATTATTATAATACTTTTTAATATTTAATAAATTAAAAAAAATCTATTTATTAAGGTTATTTCTAAATAATTTGATATTTTAATACTTTTTCCTATTACATAATTGCCTTAATTAGATATTTTTTTAAAAGAAGAAATAATCAAATTTGGGAGTGGTAATAAGAAAATTTTTAAAAATAACATTTTTATACGGTTTGTTTTAGAACAAAATGTTTAATTAAAAAAAATTAAAAACAAAATTTTTAAAAGTTGATATCACTATTTTATTATTACTATTCCTTTCTCATACGTAATTAATTATATTAACATTTTATTTATTACACGAGTTTCTTAAAGGTAGTTGTCATGTATATTTTATTATATTGTTCTATATCACAACTAAATTACTTTTAAAAAAGGGTTTTAATATTAAGACACCAACACCCCCCCCCCCTCCCATTACCCATAATTGGGCTATACAACCCACATAAATTTCTGGAAAAATGTAATATTATAATGAAGGGTGTCAAAAGATTGGATTCCAACCTTAAAAACTTCATTGTTTTATGAGTAAATCACTTAGATTCTTGCTTTATGTATATAGATAACTTTAATTTAATAGTTTATTAGTTTTTAACATGACATCCTTTTATTTTAATAGTTTTCAACAAATATAAATTACATTAATATGTGATTAAATTATATTACTCAACAACTAGATATTTCTATAATTTATATTTCATGGGGTAGGGGTTCGTAATGTTATTCATCGTTTAATTTTATAGTTTTCATTTGTCAAAACATGAGTCAAACCCTCGGTAATGACTTTTTTAGTATTGTGAAACAAAACCGAACCATTGGATAATTGAACAAAAACCAATGATCAATTTGGACTGTTTTATCGTTATGTTAGTTATATTTTAATCATTATTTATCATAGTTTAGAGTACATTTTATTACATATTATGTATTTAATACATGCATTTTCGTTTATTTTTTATGCAAATTTGTTTGGGTAGGATGAAATCTGCTTCGGTTAATTTTGTAGGTTTGATGTGTTCATAAAAGAGGATAAATGACTTAGGGAACCATTGGAATGATCATGGAAGATAAACCTTGAACGACTATGTGAAGTTTATGAATCCTAACCATCCATGTTGTGAAGAAAAGGACTTACAATGAAGAACATTCAGTTGCGACAATAAGATGATATTCATTCACAGGTCAAAATAATTTCCAACTAATATCAAGAGGAATAGAGATGATGAACGTGTGTAAGAGTTATTTTAGAGGCTGATGCAAACCAAAGTTCTCTCAGCATACATGCTAGAACTACAAGGAAGTTACTTCGGAAGATTTAACTATACACAAAGAAATTCACTAAGTGTCAAATCTTCTGAAGCCAAAGACCCAATTCTTCCGAAGGCAAAAGTGAAGTCTTCCAAAGCTTCAAGACAAAAAAATTTCGAGCCTAAAGACTGATTTTTTTCAAAGACAGAGAATTCATGCTTTCTCTGACATGCTTTTGACAAAAGCTGATCTACTTTCTGCGGTCATCTCTAAGGACTCACCAACGTATACAAGTTGGTGATTTCTCCATACTTTTTTCAATAAAAACTACTTTTAATGAATAGATTAAGCTATCGATTTACCAACCAGAGCACGAGAAACAAGAACTCTTAGAAAATCAAGAATGAGAAACATACTACCTAGGCGAATCCTAGTTGTGACCCTCGAACTTCAAATGGTTATTGAAAAATCAGGATCTAATGATACAAACCTCTAAGATACTTAATGGATCCCAAATCATTCTCCAGATGTAACCAAAAAGAGAACCTATAAGATGAGTGAAACTACCAATTAGTCAAATTACCACTAAGTCTCTTTGACAACACTTATGTACCCCGTTGATAGCTAATCTCTTGATCTAACTAACACAATTCATTGGTAATGAAAGGGGCAACTTTTAAACAATCTATAGGACACGAAAAGCAATGCAATTAGCTAACTTAGGGAAACCTTATTTCGAATCGCTTATTCCTAAACAACTAATCACAAGGACCAATCGATTAATCCTCACCTCTCGGAATCAAATTAAGAAGAGCATTAAGACTTAATATTTAATTCAACCCAATTCCTATGGTTACTACGTCTAGCAAACCATCAACTAATCAAAAACACAAAGTAATCGATCTAGCTATGCAAGTTTCTATGAAAGACATTCAACAACTAACATATGGAGTATAGGAATCATCAACAGTTATGCCAAAATACTCAAACTCATCAAATAGATTGAATAAACGTCGTTACATAAGCATTAACAACAATAACCGTTCAATAACCAAAATCCATTCAAGTTAACACAAACCAATCATCAACCTAAGTAGTATTATGATCTTAACTACTTATATTTAATAGAAACATCAACTTAAACAATGTAAACATGTTCAAAACAATGTCTTGATAAACAAATTTACGAATATAAAAACCCGTGATCAAACGTTTGCAGTTGTTCCTATGATCTTAGCTTCAATTCTTGGCTTCATATCCTTCTAAAATCTTCAATTCGTCCTTGATAATACTCTTGAAACGACTGGTGGTCGAACTCCTTGATTTTGTTAAGAAAAGTTGTTTAAATACAACTTTGTAAAATTTTCCCGAATATGCGATCTATGCGATACGCGTAGGAGAACCTCTCCTGATGTTCATATCGTATAGATTAAAAAAACAAAACCCTAATATGTAACCTGAGCGATACGCGCAGGTCAACCTCTCATTGTGTGTGTATCGCATAAATGAAAATTTCCAGCCACTTTTAGTTTGACCCTTAGAAAAATTTCTAAGTGTTTGTATTTTTCCATCATTTGGCTCTTTTCTTCGTTTCCCACGTGTTTTTGTCACTTTAAGCACCCAAGCACGTATTGAAACACAAAATAATGAACGATAAGTAAAAAACTAACAAATCTAACTAAAACTTAAACAAAAGTGATATGAAAACGTGAATTAAAATGGATGTGTTTTGCAACACATCACCTTGTAACGATTGTAAAACACTTGAGAGCAATATGCATCATCCTTGAAAACTAATTTCTTTGTTCTTTTATGTTCTTTACTTTTCTTTTTTGTTAAATGTTGAATACCATCCCTATTTGATCTGTTAAATGTTATTCACTCCACTTTGTAAAATTGTTGCATTAACCTCCACCGGTCCTGTAATTGGTATCAGAGCATTTTAGGCTCTTGATTATAAAATCTCACCATCTTTAATCTATTTAGTTTCACAAAACACTTTCCTGCTCAAATAGTAGCTCTTAATTAACGCTAACACGGAAACCAACACCATGAAAAAAATCTTCATTGATCACTTCTGATGACTTTGATACTTGGTGCCAAAGAATGGAAGGTTTCATCAAGTCTCAAGACAGCAGGATGTTGAGATCTGTTGTCTCAAGACCTCACATCCTAAGCACCACTTCAGCTACTGTTGGTGGTGGGATAATTCCAAAGGAAGTGACTGATTATTCTGAGGAAGATTAGAAGAAGATTAATATAGATCAAAAGGTCATGAACGTTTTTCAAATTGCTCTTCCTAACTCTATCTATAGAGTCTTCAGGAAGTGAAAGATTGCCAAACAACTTTGGGATGCACTAAAGCTTATCTATGAAGGGTATGAGGAAGCCAGGAAAACAAGAAGGATCTCATGAAGCAGCAGTTTGAGAACTTTACTTACAAAACAGGTGACACTATGACTCAACAATACTTTAGGTATGTTGAGATTGCAGATACTCAAATGGATGTTGGAGTTAACCTTGAGAACAAGGACATTGTGAGAAAGTTCATGTTCTCTATTCCTAGACAATGGACACACTACTGTGTGGCGATTAAGAGAACTAAAAACCTCTCCACCCTTACTCTCATAGAGCTGTGTGGTACACTGAACGTACCAGATAGAGGTGAACATACAAAATCCATCCAGCAGCTTTTCTAGCAATCAACAGAGTTCAGCCCTCCATGTGGTTGAAAGGGATAGAAGAAAACCACAGCATCATATCATCTACTACCCTGACAACTTACAAAAGGGCCCTTTCATCACCTTTCCGGAGACACCAAAAGAGAACTACACTCACGGAAGCCCATTCTAAGAGCCAAAATCATCTCAAGCCTTTATGTCTTCAAATGAAAATTGTTGCAATTTTCTTTTCACTCTTGAAGACTTGGACTACATCCATTCAGATGACCTGGAGTATATGGAGATAGTCTAGCATGGCTCTTCTCACTCATAGAGCCAAAAAGTTCTACAAGAGAACCGGAAGAAAATTCCCAAGCAACGTAACCAGTGGAAAGTTTGAACTGGATAAAAGCAAAGTGAAGTGTTACAACTGTAACCAAATGTGACACTTTGATAGAGAGTGTAAGGAACAAAGGACTAATGGTGGTCAAACACAATACAGACCAAGCTACACTGATGCAGCTCCTAGAACTAAGAAGCCAAGCCAACCAAAACAACAAGTTGTTGTTGTTGCTGAAGAGGATGCTTTGACTGGAACTTTCAAGTAGAGGATGTCTCTCCAAATCAAGCATTGATGGTTGAGCATGATAAAGCCAAGGTATTGGAACATCTCTGTACTCTTGAATGAATTGCTAAAGTAAACATGTATAGGTCCTATAACTTGAAAGTGAGATCCGACCTTGAGTCGTTTAATAATTTAAAAGCTGATTTCAAAAGAGTAGAAACTGACTATAAACTTAAAATAGAAGATTTAGAGAAAAAAGTTTCTACTCTTAAGCATGAGCACAGAAATGACAGGACTCAAATCAAAGATCTCATTAACAAGTTAACTGAATGTCAGGCTGAGCTTATGATCAGCAAAGCCAGGCCTGAAAATGTGTTCTTGAAGAGGAAACCATCATGAACATCATATCCTCATCCTTGCATGCAAAGATTTGTTAACAAAACAGGCAGGGACTGGGATCAAATGAGATATTGTAACACCCGGAAATTTTCTTTGAAGCCGACGAAAGAAGAAAAAGAAATAAAGTCCAAAGTCGAGGGACCAAACTCGCCAAAGAGAGAAACTTCGATGAATGGGGGTATAAAAGGGGGAGGGCAGCCCACACCCTCCCCATTCTTGCCATTTTCAGCCAAAGAGAAGAGAAGAGAAGGAGAAAAAAGGAGAAAAAGCTTGGTTCGGGTGGATTCGAGCGTGGAAATCGTCGTGTAGCGGGTCAAATCGAAGCTCTACTCGACGGGATCATTTGTGTGAGTTCTAGGACCCCTCTTTTACACGTTTTTGAATGATTTTGGGGCTGGAACACATCTGAAAACCCTTTTTCGAGTTTTTGGTGTAAACCCGTTTATGTATGTATGTGTATGTGTATGATTCATTTGGGGCTTGATTTCGGGCTTGGTTATGCTTGAATGATGTCGTGGTATGCTTCCCTAAGGTTTAAAATGGTTGATTTGAGCTTAAAAGAGGTTTGGAAGAGCTTGGAGGCCGAAAACGCCAGCTGCAGTTCGGGATGAACTGCATTCTGCGCACAGCTACGGCTATGCGACTGGAGGCCCATGCGGAGGGCGGTGATGAGAATGCTAATCTGAGGGCCTTGATGAGAGAGGCAGTCGTGGAGGAAGTGCATCAGGTCATACAGACGATCCTACCGTCTGTGGTGACCGAAGTGATTAAGGCTGTAAAGGAGGGAGAGAGGAACATGTCCTCGGGAGGACGGGAGCAACCGGAGCCTAAAAAGGTTCTCTCTGATGATGAAGAAGAGGAGGAAGAAGAGCCTGCGCTGGAGGCGGCATGAGGCTGTAATTATGGGGCGTTTCAACGATGCAAGCCCTTTACTTTTGATGGAAATGGCACTATTGCTGCTGCTCACCGATGGATGAGGGAAATGGAAGCTGTTTTAAATATCAGCGAGTGCCGAGAAGATCAGAAAGTAAAATTTGCTACCCACTCTTTTGTGGACTCAGCTTTGTACTGGTGGGACAACATAGTCCAAGTCAAGGGTAGTCAGGCTATTGGAAGGATGAGATGGTCAGAGTTGAAAAGGCCGGTGATTGAGGACATCTGTCCTCATCGTGAGATGGATAAAGTTGAAAGAGAGTTCCTGCAGTTGGAGGCGGGAACAATGACGCATCAGCAGTACACTACCAAATTCAACGAAATGGCACGGCTGGTTCCGGATCAGGTGACACCTCTTTCGTGAAAGATCAAGAGGTACATTCAGGGCTTGCCAGCGGATGTCCGTAGGCACATGATCGCTGCCCGACCGAGCACATTTAGGTCGGCAGTTGATTTGGCAGGAATGTTGTACGATGAAAGAACTGTAGTGGTGGTGGCTGAAGACAGCGAGAAAGGTGATGAAGACCAGAACTGGAGGGGGAAGAGAACTGGACGGGGTGGTGTCTCGACGAATAATAAGCACACACAGGGGAATGACCGCCGTGTGGTCACACCTGGTGCGGGGACGAATAGATGTGGTAAATACGGGATGGAGCATTCGGGAGAATGCAAAAGGGGACCGAACACTTGCTTCAAGTGTGGGAAGCCTGATCATGTGGCTAGAGAATGTGGGACTGTGAGATGTTATAATTGTGAAGAAATTGGCCACATGAGCAGGGACTGTAAGAAGCCAAGGGCGGAAGGTTCGGGAGTGAAGAGGACCGGAGGAGAGGGAAAGAGGGCGAACGCAGCGCCTACACGATGATGCAGGAGGAGGATAGGGCAGACCCCGATGATGTGTCAGGTACGTTTCTAGTAAATCAATCCTTAGCCTTTGTGTTATTCGATGCTGGCGCTAGTAAAAGTTTTATTCCTGTTGCTTTCTGTGCTGAATTGCATATTAGTGGTAAGAATATAGATACGCCCTTCGATGTAGTCCTAGGAGTGGATTGTTTGGGGGACTACGGAGCGAACATCGTGTGTCGCAAAAAGATGATACGGTTGACAGCGCCTGACGGGATCACGGTGACAGGTTAAGGTGATCGAGGCTACGACTGAGAAGCTCGAAAGGATCAAAGCCTTGATGAAGGTAGCCAAAGATAGACAAGAAGTAACCAAAAAGAGAACCTATAAGATGAGTGAAACTACCAATTAGTCAAATTACTGCTAAGTCTCTTTGACAACACTTATGTACCCCGTTGATAGCTAATCTCTTGATCTAACTAACACAATTCATTGGTAATGAAAGGGACAACTTTTAAACAATCTATAGGACACGAAAAGCAATGCAATTAGCTAACTTAGGGAAACCTTCTTTCGAACCGCTTATTCCTAAACAACTAATCACAAGGACAAATCGATTAATCCTCACCTCTCGGAATCAAATTAAGAAGAGCATTAAGACTTAATATTTAATTCAACCCAATTCCTATGGTTACTACGTCTAGCAAACCATCAACTAATCAAAAACACGAAGTAATCGATCTAGCTATGCAAGTTTCTATGAAAGACATTCAACAACTAACATATGGAGTATATGAATCATCAACAGTTATGCCAAAATACTCAGACTCATCAAATAAATTGAATAAATGTCATTACATAAGCATTAACAACAATAACCGTTCAATAACCAAAATCCATTCAAGTTAACACAAACCAATCATCAACCTAAGTAGTATTATGATCTTAACTACTTATATTTAGTAGAAACATCAACTTAAACAATGTAAACAAGGTTAACATGTTCAAAACAATGTCTTGATAAACAAATTTACGAATATAAAAACCCGTGATCAAACGTTTGCAGTTGTTCCTATGATCTTAGCTTCAATTCTTGGCTTCATATCCTTCTAAAATCTTCAATTCGTCCTTGAGAATGCTCTTGAAATGACTGGTGGTCGAACTCCTTGATTTTGTTAAGAAAAGTTGTTTTAATACAACTTTGTAAAATTTTCCCGAATATGCGATATATGCGATACGCATAAGAGAACCTCTCCTGATGTGCATATCGTATAGATTAAAAAACAAAACCCTAATATGTAACCTAAGCGATACGTGTAGGTCAACCTCTTATTGTGTGTGTATCGCATAAATGAAAATTTCCAGCCACTTTTAGTTTGACACTTAGAAAAATTTCTAAGTGTTTGTATGTTTCCATCATTTGGCTCTTTTCTTCGTTTCCCACGTGTTTTCGTCACTTTAAGCACCCAAGCACGTATTGAAACACAAAATAATGAACGATAAGTAAAAACTAAGAAATCTAACTAAAACTTAAACAAAAGTGATATGAAAACGTGAATTAAAATGGATGTGTTTTGCAACACATCACCTTGTAACAATTGTAAAACACTTGAGAGCAATATGCATCATCCTTGAAAACTAATTTCTTTGTTCTTTTGTGTTCTTTACTTTTGTTTTTTGTTAAATGTTGAATACCAGCCCTATTTGATCTGTTAAATGTTACTCACTCCACTTTGTAAAATTGTTGCATTAATCTTCACCGGTCCTGTAATTGGTATCAGAGCATTTTAGGCTCTTGATTGTAAGATCTCACCATCTTTAATCTCTTTAGTTTCACAAAACACTTTCCTGCTCATATAGCAGCTCTTAATAACGCTAACATGGAAACCAACACCATGAAAAAAATCTTCATTGATCACTTCTGATGACTTTGATACTTGGTGCCAAAGAATGGAAGGTTTCATCAAGTCTCAAGACAGCAGGATGTGGAGATCTGTTGTCTCAGGACCTCACATCCCAAGCACCACTTCAGCTACTGTTGGTGGTGGGATAATTCCAAAGGAAGTGACTGATTATTCTGAGGAAGATTAGAAGAAGATTAATATAGATCAGAAGGTCATGACCGCTCTTCAAATTGCTCTTCCCAACTCTATCTATAGAGTCTTCAAGAAGTGAAAGATTGCCAAACAACTTTGGGATGCACTATAGCTTATCTTGAAGGGTCTGAGGAAGCCAGGAAAACAAGAAGGATCTCATGAAGCAGCAGTTTGAGAACTTTACTTACAAAACAGGTGAAACTATGACTCAATAATACTTTAGGTATGTTGAGATTATAGATACCCGAATGGATGTTGGAGTTAAACTTGAGAACAAAGACATTGTGAGAAAGTTCATGTTCTCTCTTCCTAGACAATGGATACACTACTGTGTGGCGATTATGTAAGGCCCCGTTCCCGGGACGCTTACAGTTGGTCATTCATCGCACATAAAACATATAATTTCAATTGCATTAAGAAAACATTGCAGCGGAAACATTCAAAAATGACATCACATTTCATTATAAATACTTTTGCCAAATAATACATCATTATCTGATTTCAAAATACATGTTTGCATTATAACACAAAAGCTTCATAAATGGATGCCATCCCAAAAGAGCCGAGTAGCCTTGCCGTGCCATCCTCAGCAATCATTTACCTGCCAACTGGAAAATGCAATAAAAGTCAGCGTTGCTGAGTGAGTTCTAGTTTTAATTATAAAACATACTTTACTTTCATATAAAACCATTCGTTACTTTAACGTGATCACACATCATACGTACGCATAGATAATATCATTATTATCTTCTTCATTCATTCATTCGTCCATTCGTTCCTTTTAACTTACTTGGGCATCGAACATCATCCATACCAATACCATATGCTATACCCCAACTAGTCTCAGCTACCGGGCCGAAGTCAATAAATGAACAGCTAAACGTATGCCACGGTACTAGGGGTAACCGATCAGTCTTAGCTACTGGGCCGAAGTCAATAAATGAACAGCTAAACGTATGCCACAGTACTAATGATAACTGACCAGTCATAGACACTGGGCCGAAGTCAATAAATGAACAGCTAAACGTATGCCACAGTACTAAGGGTAAGCGGTAGAGGTTTCACATAATGGTCAATCACAAAGAAGGACCCGTTATCCGATGCATGCAAGACGTGTCATTTCTTTCCACTTAATGTTACATAATACTTTATTTCATTCGTCATAATACAATAAGCCATAGGAAAGATAATCATACATCATAATAAGGAACATATCATACGCATTCATCATCATACAGGGCAACATCATACGTTCATAATATGCATAAACATGCAACATCATCACCATCATGCCCTACATGCACTCTAAGGCCATAACCATACTCTTACATGCTCTTACGGGTTACCTTACATCCAAACTTACATCTGCACCTTTCCCCGAAGGCCAGAAGTCAAACTACACATTCATTCGAGTGCAACAGCCCTATTCGGGCGTATGGACACCCTTCAGTCGTATGGCCTCCATGCGACTGAACATCATGCGACTGGACTCATATGGATGGTCATCTATGCGAATGAACATCAAATCGTGCGTATGGACCTTGTGCGAATGGGATTACTGCGAATGGGCACCTATGCGACTAACCTCATGCGAATGGACTCATGCGACTAAGCATCTATGCGACTGAACCCTCAGTCGCGCAATCCTCATGCGACTGGACTCCCAGTCGTGCGACTGAAACCTTAGTCGTGCGATTGAACCCTCAATCGTGCGAATGAATCTCACTCGTGCGAATGACCTTCAATCGCCCTCATTCGGCCGTATGGCCTTCATTCGGTCGCCTAGCCCTAGCTGATGCAGAATGGAGTTCATCCCGAACCCAATCTGCCATTTTCGGCCTCTAAGCTCATCCAAACCCATTCTAAGCCTAAATCAACCCTCCTAGACCTTAGGAATGCATACCATAACACCATACAAGCACACACAAGCCCGAAATCATGCTCTAAACACATCATACACATCACACCCAAATGGGTCAAACACACACACTTGTAAAAACGGGTTTTGAACATCTTCCAGCCCCAAAATCAGTTGAAAACAAGTAAAAGTGGGGTCCTAGAACTCACACAATCGAGCACAAAGACAAGGGCTTCGATTTGGCTTGCTACTCGACGGATTTGGACACCCGAATCACCCGAAACACCACTTTTCTCCCTTTTCTCCTCTTTCTCTCTTCCCTCTCCTTTGTGAGCTGAAAATATGTGAAGTGTGGGGAGAGTGGGCTGCCCTCTCCCTACACATATCACCACATTACCCGACTTTTCTTCGTTGGCGAGTTTGGTCCCTCGACTTTGGACTTTATTTCTTTTCTTTCTTCGTCGGCTTCAAAATAATAAATTTCCGGGTGTTACAAGTCCACCCCCCTTAAATAGGTTTCGTCCCCGAAACCTGTCATTCCTCGAACAAACGTGGATAATGCTGTCTCATTTCTTCCTCAGTCTCCCACGTTGACTCGGATCCCTTCCTGTGCTTCCACTGTACACGCACTAGAGGAACCACTTTATTCCTTAGCCTTTTCTCCTTTCGGTCGATGATTGCCACTGGTTGCTCCACATAATTGAGCCGTTTATCTACCTCGATATCTTCCAATGGGACAATCATATCCTCATCTGCTAAGCACTTCCTTAGATGAGATACATGGAATGTCGGGTGAATTCCACTTAGCTCATCCGGTAACTCTAGTCTATAGGCCACCTCTCTTACTCGAGCAATAATTCGGAAAGGGCCTATATATCTTGGGCTCAACTTGCCCCGCTTTCGGAAGCGAATGATACCCTTCCAAGGTGAGACCTTCAACATAACCCGGTCACCCACCTGGAACTCAATCGGCCTGCGCCGTTTGTCAGCATACGACTTCTGTCTATCTTTGGCCGCCTTCATGAAGGCTTTGATCTTCTCAAGCTTCTCGGTCGTAGCCTCGATTACCTCGACGCTTCCCAATTCTTTCTGACCAATATCACCCCAACAAACGGGTGTTCTGCATCTCCTACCGTATAGCATCTCATATGGAGGCATGCCAATGCTGGCGTGATAACTGTTGTTGTATGAGAATTCGGCTAACGGTAGGTGGTCATCCCAACTTCCGCCAAAATCAATCACACATGCCCGAAGCATGTCTTCCAGTGTCTGAATGGTCCTTTCTGACTGACCATCAGTCTGAGGATGATAAGCCGTGCTAATATGTAACCTCGTCCCCATAGCATCGTGGAACTTCTTCCAAAATTTAGATGTAAACCGAGTGTCGCGATCCGACACGATAGACACCGGCACACCATGACGGGTCACAATCTCCTTGATGAACAGATCAGCCAACCTCTCAGATGAATATGTCTCGCGGATCGGTAGGAAGTGAGCACTCTTCGTCAAACGATCAACTATCACCCATATGGCATCGTACCCTTTCGGAGTACGCGGCAGCTTTGTAATGAAATCCATGGTGATGTGCTCCCACTTCCATTCCGGTATATCCAAAGGTTGTATCTTCCCATACGGCTTTTGATGCTCGGCCTTCACCTGTAAGCAAGTAAGGCACTTACTCACGTACTCCACCACATCGCGCTTCATACCCGGCCACCAATAATCTTTCTTCATATCATGATACATCTTTGTGGCACCAGGATGAATGGAGTACCGAGTCTTGTGAGCTTCATCCATTATCTTCTCCCGTAGATCCCCAAAACGAGGAATCCACACACGATCAAATCGGGTTCTAACACCGAGCGTGTTTTCACCCAATTCTCCAACCAGACCTCTCATTCTTTCAGAGTTAAGATGATCTTCTTTCAGTGCCTCATCTTGAAACTCTTTAACCTGCTTCATCACATCGGAGGTCATGATCAGCTGATACGTTTTCACTCGAATCGGCTCGGGCCTCTCTTTCTGGCTAAGGGCATCAGCCACCACGTTGGCCTTGCCCGGATGGTAGTGGATCTCACAATCATAATCCTTTATAAGTTCCAACCACCGCCTCTGCCTCATGTTCAAATCCTTCTGCTCAAAGAAGTACTTCAGACTCTTGTGGTCAGTGAATATGGTGCCTTCGTCCCGTACAGATAGTGCCTCCAAATCTTTAATGCAAAGACCACAGCTGCTAGTTCCAAGTCATGAGTAGGATAATTGACCTCATGAACCTTCAACTGTCGGGATGCATAGGCTATAACCTTTCCTCTCTGCATTAACACACACCCCAACCCCGAGTAGGAAGCATCAGAATAAACCACCAGATCTTCACTTCCATCGGGTAATGACAGAACAGGAGCTTGAGTCAACCTCGCCTTCAATTCTTCAAACGCCTTCTCTTGAGCTTGACCCCATACGAACTTCACCTCTTTTCGGGTCAGCTTAGTCAGTGGAGAAGCAATCTTAGAGAAGTCTTGGATGAATCTTCTATAGTAGCCCGCCAAACCCAAGAAACTGCGAATCTCGGATGGCGTCTTTGGTGACTTCCATTGCATAACCGCCTCCACTTTCGCCGGGTCCACCATAATCCCGTCAGGATTCACCACGTGACCCAAGAACTGAACTTCGCGCAACCAGAACGCGCACTTGGAGAATTTTGCATACAACTTCTCCCTTCTCAGCGTCTCTAGAACCTCCCGAATGTGACCGGCATGCTCTGCTTCGCTCCTCGAATAAATCAGGATATCATCAATAAACACAATCACTGATTTATCCAACATAGGCCGACACACACGGTTCATCAAATCCATAAAAGTAGCTGGCGCGTTGGTCAAGCCAAAGGACATGACAAGAAACTCGTAGTGACCATAGCGCGTACGGAAAGCTGTTTTAGGAATGTCTTGCTCCTTCACCTTCAACTGATGGTAACCAGATCGAAGATCTATCCTTGAAAACCAACTGGCACCCTGGAGCTGATCGAACAAATCATCTATCCTCGGTAAGGGGTATCGGTTCTTCACTGTCAACTTGTTCAGCTCGCGGTAGTCGATGCACATCCTCATACTACCGTCCTTCTTCTTCACAAACAGGACCGGAGCACCCCAAGGAGAGATACTCGGTCTAATGAACCCCTTATCAGCAACTCTTGCAACTGCTCCATCAATTCTTTCATCTCGGTCGGAGCCAACCGATACGGTGCCTTGGCGATAGGTTGGGCACCCGGTATCAGATCAATCTGAAACTCAATCTCTCTGTCAGGTGGCACTCCTGATAAGTCTTCTGGGAATACATCTGGAAAGTCACACACAACCGGTACATCAGCTAGTTGTGGTGTTGGCGTATCCACATCCTTTACGTAGGCCAAGTAGGCACTACATCCACGCCTCATACACTTTCCCGCCACTGCCATCGAGATCACCTTCGGAATCGTAGTAACCCGATCACCATATATCGTCACTGAACTACCATCAGGCGTCGACAACCGAATCATCTTCTTGCGACACACAATGTTCGCCTCGAAGTCCGCCAACCAATCCATCCCAAGAACCAAATCAAAACCACCTAAGGCCATCACAAACGGTCTAACCGGAAACTTATGACCCTCGAGTTCCACATCACAATTCTCTATCATCTCAGAAATCCTGGTAGACTTACCTATGGCAGTTTCTACATCAAAGGGCGCATCAACACGTCTACTACTAACAGGCAGCTTAGCACAGAAAGCAGCAGAAATAAAACTCCTACTAGCACCAGAATCAAATAACACAGAAGCTAAAGTTTGGTTCACCAGAAACGTACCGGACACAACGTCAGGGTCCGTCCTAGCCTCCTCCTGTGTCATGGTGAATGCCCTGGCGCTCGCCCTCGGTCCATCACCTCCCGTCCTCTTCGCCCCTGAACTCTCAGCCCTCGGCTTCTTGCAATCCCTGCTCATATGACCAATTTCCCCACAGTTAAAACATTTGCCCGTCAGGCAATCCTTCGCCATATGCCCCGTCTTCCCACACTTGAAGCACACATTCAAACCCAGCCTGCATTCTCCCGCATGCTCCTTTCCACACTTACCACATCTCCTCGACCCTGCTCCCGGTGTGGCCACGCGGCGGTCATCTACCCGTGCCTTCTTGTTACCCGTCGAGGCCTCACCCCGACCAAACTTCTTCCCGTTCCAGCTTCGATCACTACCACCCTTCCTATTTGCTTCAACCACCACCGCTCCCCTCTCATCATAAAGTCTTCCGGCCAAATCGACCGCCGACCTAAACGTACTTGGCCGGGCGGCGATCATATGCCGGCGAACATCCACCGGTAAACCCTGAATGTACCTCTTGATCTTTCGGGACAGAGGTGTCACTTGATCCGGCACCAGACGTGCCATCTCGTTGAACTTCGTGGTGTATTGCTGGTGTGTCATGGACCCCGCCTCCAGCTGTAGGAACTCCCTCTCAATCTTATCCATTTCCCTGTGAGGACAGAACTCCTCAATTACCATCTTCTTCAGTTCGGGCCACCTCATTCTCCCGATCGCCCGATTACCCTCTGCTTGGACAATGTTGTCCCACCAGCATAGTGCCGAGTCCACGAAGGAGTGGGTGGCAAACTTGACTTTCTGATCCTCTCGGCACTCGCTGATGTCAAGAACAGCCTCCATTTCTCTCACCCATCGGTGAGCAGCAGCCGCATTACCATTACCGTCAAAAGTAGGGGGCTTGCATCTCATAAACACCCCGTAGTTGCAGCCTCGTGCCACCTCCCGCACAGGCTCCTCTTCCTCTTCCTCCTCATTATCGGAGAAAATAGTTTCAGGCTCCGGTTGCTCCCCCGAGGCCCGGTTTCTCTCCTTCCTTTCCCCTTCCTTCACAGCCTTGATGACTTCGGTCACCACAGACGGTAAGATTGTCTGCATGACCTGATGTACTTTCAACAACAGCCTCCTTTACCGAGGCCCTCAAATTCGCACTCTCATCCCCAGCTTCTGGATGAGGAGTCTCAGGTTCTGCAGGAACCTCTTTCTCAGCTCTAGGCCTTCCTCTCTTAGGGCGTGGTTCAGCAACAGGGCCATCACGGCCCCCACCCCTAGAAGCTCTAGAAGATCTACCACCAGCCATTCTCTAACACACTGAAAGATTCAAACACCAACACGGTCATTCAAGGAAATAACTCAGTTTATGTCAAGTATAGTAAGTCCCTAATTACAGTGGCCAGTTGTGATTAGCCACTTACTTTACTCTTCATACCCCAAGCATTACCTGTCCTGACTACATCAGTATTCAAATCTACATACAACACATAACATATACCATGCGCACATAAACCGGTTAACTTTAAGAAAATACCTGATGGCACGCAGCTACTCAGTTTGGCATCCCATTCCCATTCGTCCCATTCTCAGTTTAAGTTAAGGTTTATTTTGAAAATTTACCCATTTCACTTAAACTTTGGCTCTGATACCAACTTGTAAGGCCCCATTCCCGGGACGCTTACAGTTGGTCATTCATCGCACATAAAACATATAATTTCAATTGCATTAAGAAAAAATTGCAGCGGAAACATTCAAAAATGACATCACATTTCATTATAAATACTTTTGCCAAATAATACATCATTATCTGATTTCAAAATACATGTTTGCATTATAACACAAAAGCTTCATAAATGGATGTCATCCCAAAAGAGCCGAGTAGCCTTGCCGTGCCATCCTCAGCAATCATTTACCTGCCAACTGGAAAATGCAATAAAAGTCAGCGTTGCTGAGTGAGTTCTAGTTTTAATAATAAAACATACTTTACTTTCATATAAAACCATTCGTTACTTTAACGTGATCACACATCATACGTACGCATAGATAATATCATTATTATCTTCTTCATTCATTCATTCGTCCATTCGTTCCTTTTAACTTACTTGCGCATCGAACATCATCCATACCAATACCATATGCTATACCCCAACTAGTCTCAGCTACCGGGCCGAAGTCAATAAATGAACAGCTAAACGTATGCCACGGTACTAGGGGTAACCGATCAGTCTTAGCTACTGGGCCGAAGTCAATAAATGAACAGCTAAACGTATGCCACAGTACTAATGATAACTGACCAGTCATAGCCACTGGGCCGAAGTCAATAAATGAACAGCTAAACGTATGCCACAGTACTAAGGGTAAGCGATAGAGGTTTCACATAATGGTCAATCACAAAGAAGGACCCGTTATCCGATGCATGCAAGACGTGTCATTTGTTTCCACTTAATGTTACATAATACTTTATTTCATTCGTCATAATACAATAAGCCATAGGAAAGATAATCATACATCATAATAAGGAACATATCATACGCATTCATCATCATACAGGGCAACATCATACGTTCATAATATGCATAAACATGCAACATCATCACCATCATGTCCTACATGCACTCTAAGGCCATAACCATACTCTTACATGCTCTTATGGGTTACCTTACATCCAAACTTACATCTGCACCTTTCCCCGAAGGCCAGAAGTCAAACTACACATTCATTCGAGTGCAACAGCCCTATTCGGGCGTATGGACACCCTTCAGTCGTATGGCCTCCATGCGACTGAACATCATGCGACTGGACTCATATGGATGGTCATCTATGCGAATGAACATCAAATCGTGCGTATGGACCTTGTGCGAATGGGATTACTGCGAATGGGCACCTATGCGACTAACCTCATGCGAATGGACTCATGAGACTAAGCATCTATGCGACTGAACCCTCAGTCGCGCAATCCTCATGCGACTGGACTCCCAGTCGTGCGACTGAAACCTTAGTCGTGCGATTGAACCCTCAATCGTGCGAATGAATCTCAGTCGTGCGAATGACCTTCAATCGCCCTCATTCGGCCGTATGGCCTTCATTCGGTCGCCTAGCCCTAGCTGATGCAGAATGGAGTTCATCCCGAACCCAATCTGCCATTTTCGGCCTCTAAGCTCATCCAAACCCATTCTAAGCCTAAATCAACCCTCCTGGACCTTAGGAATGCATACCATAACACCATACAAGCACACACAAGCCCGAAATCATGCTCTAAACACATCATACACATCACACCCAAATGGGTCAAACACACACACTTGTAAAAACGGGTTTTGAACATCTTCCAGCCCCAAAATCAGTTGAAAACAAGTAAAAGTGGGGTCCTAGAACTCACACAATCGAGCACAAAGACAAGGGCTTCGATTTGGCTTGCTACTCGACGGATTTGGACACCCGAATCACCCGAAACACCACTTTTATCCTTTTTCTCCTCTTTCTCTCTTCCCTCTCCTTTGTGAGCTGAAAATATGTGAAGTGTGGGGAGAGTGGGCTGCCCTCTCCCTACACATATCACCACATGACCCGACTTTTCTTCGTTGGCGAGTTTGGTCCCTCGACTTTGGACTTTATTTCTTTTCTTTCTTCGTCGGCTTCAAAATAATAGATTTCCGGGTGTTACAGATTAAAAGAAATAAAAACCTCTCCACCCTTACTCTCATAGAGCTGTGTGGTACACTGAACGTACCAGATAGAGGTGAACATACAAAATCCATCCAGCAGCTCTTCTAGCAATCAACAGAGTTCAGCCCTCCATGTGGTTGAAAGGGATTGAAGAAAACCATAGCATCATATCATCTACTACCCTGACAACTTACAAAAAGGCCCTTTCATCATCTTTCCGGAGACACCAAAAGAGAACTACACTCAAGGAAGCCCATTCTAAGAGCCAAGCTCATATCAAGCCTTGGTGTCTTCAAATGAAAATTGTTGCAATTTTCTTTTTTACTCTTGAAGACTTGGACTACATCCATTCAGATGACCTAGAGTATATGGAGATAGTCCAGCATGGCTCTTCTCACTTATAGAGCCAAGAAGATCTACAAGAAAATCGGAAGAAAATTCCCAAGCAACGAAACCAGTGGAAAGTTTGAACTAGATAAAAGCAAAGTGAAGTGTTACAACTGTAACCAAATGTGACACTTTGATAGAGAGTGTAAGGAACAAAGGACTAATGGTGGCCAAACATAATACAGACCAAGCTACACTGATGCAGCTCCTAGAACTAAGAAGCCAAGCCAACCAAAACAACAAGTTGCTGTTGTTGCTGAAGAGGATGCTTTGACTGGAACTTTCAAGTAGAGGATGTCTCTCCAAATCAAGCACTGATGGCTGAGCATGATAAAGCCAAGGTATTGGAACATCTCTGTACTCTTGAATGAATTGCTAAAGTAAGCATGTATAGGTCCTATAACTTGCAAGTGAGATCCGACCTTGAGTCTTTTAATAATTTAAAAGCTGATTTCAAAAGAGTAGAAACTGACTATAAACTTAAAATAGAAGATTTAGAGAAAAAAAATTTCTACTCTTAAGCATGAGCACACAAATTACAGGACTCAAATCAAAGATCTCATTAACAAGTTAACTGAATGTCAGACTGAGCTTATGATCAGCAAAGCCTGGCCTAAAAAATGTGTTCTTGAAGAGGAAACCTTCATGAACATCATATCCTCATCCTTGCATGCAAAGATTTGTTAACAAAATAGGCAGGGACTAGGATCAAATGAGATAGCTCCTCCACGTATATTATTATCTATATGATCTCCAAGGTGTGAAACTAGTGAAGATGAGATTCCCTTCATTGATCATATCCAAGAAAAGGATAAAGATGAAGAGGAGATAGTGAAGGATGAACCAGAAGTGAGTGAGAATGATCATCCTAAGAAGGGTCACTATATTCCTGGAGAGAAGAAAGAACCAAGGATGGCCAAGTCAGCTAGGAATAGTTTGATCAGGGATTTCAAAAAGAAATCAAAGAAAGTCCAAGAGATCAAGCCCACCTTCAACCCCAAGCACAAACAATTCTTTATCTCTGCTGGGTTTGAAGTGTTGAATAATGAAGACTTAACTATGGACTCTAGTACAGGAGTTTTCGTTCAAGTTCAAACCATCCTGGTCAAGAGAAGAAGGTTGAACAAATATGCACCATTGTTGCACAACCTGAACCATCCAGCTCCAAGAGCAAGCTTCACCCTCAGAAGCCTGCTGCATCATCTATAAAGGTAAAGAAGGAAGTGAAAAGTGATCAAGCTCAACCTTCTCCTCAGAAGAAGACCATTAGAAGTATGCGTGTTGAATGCATCATGTGTGGTAGTACTACTCACTATGCTAAGGATTGCGTCTACAATCCTAAGAGTATCATCCACATGAACACGAAAAAGACTTCTGAGAGGAAGAAGAAAATAGCTTCGGAAGAAAAATCACTTTCCTTCGGAAGCTCCAAGTTGAACAAGAAGAAGATAGGTGGAAAAATGTCTTCGTAAGAAAGTTTGGTCTAGAAGAAAGGAATGTTTCTGAAGCACTGAAGTCTGGTGCAGTGGATGCAAAAGCTTCCAAAGGATCAGTCTTGAAAACTTCCGAAGTCATCAAAACTTCCAAAGTTTTGAATGCCAAGACTAATCTTCCAAAGATGATATGGAAGATAAGGGAAGACCATGTGACTAAAGTTTCATCATCAACAACAGCCAAGGATCCTCAAAACTTGCATATAAGATCAATAAATATTGAACTATCTTCAGTTTATCTTGATGAGCCCAAGGCCAACAAGGCTTGGGTTTCCAAATGTAATTAATCATCTCTTTTCATGTGCAAGAACAACTGAAAACCAAGAGAAATGTATGGATAATTGATAGTGGTTGTTCAAGGCACATGACAGGCAATGGATCTTTCCTTTAGAACTTCGAGAAAAATTAATGGAGGGTAAGTTGCTTTTGGAGGAGAATCAGGTGGTTACATCACTGTAAGGTGCAAGGTCATAAATAGTAAGCTCGGCATTAAGAAGGTAAACTATATCAAAGAGCTTGTATACAATCTCTTGAGTGTATCTCAATTTTATGACCAAAGACATAACATGCTCTTCACTGAGCTAAGTGCATTGTTTTCAAGCCCGAGGTGATCATTCTTCAAAAGCATATCCTGCTCAGAGCCCCCAGGAAAGGGAACAAGTACAAGATGGATTTGCAGGAAACCTCCCCATAAGGAGAAGTTTCTTGCTTTCTATCCAAATCCAATAGTGATAAGTCTTTCCTTTGGCATAAAAGAATATGCCATGAAAACATTAAGAACATGAATAAATTAATTAAAGATGATTTGGTAACTGGAATGCCAAAGAAAGAGTTTACAAGTGATGACCATTATGTTGCATGTTTGAAGGAAAGCAACACAAGGTGTCTCACAAGCCAAAAGAAATGAACTTCATCACTACTCCCCTACACTTATTACATATGTATCTCTTTGGCCCTACCAGTGTAGAAGTTTAGGAAGAACTTCATATTGCCTTGTGATCAAAATTGACTTCACAAGATATACTTAGGTTTTCTTTCTTAGAAGTAAATATGAGACCCCTGAAATCTTGAGATCATTCATTATGAAAAATCAGAATCAATATGATCACAAGGTCAAGATCATAAGATGTGATCAAGGAACTGAATTCAAGAACCAAATCCTTGATACATTTTGTGATGAAAAGGGTATTACAAGACAATATAGTACTCCGATAACTTCTCAACAAAATGGTGTTGCTGAAAGGAGAAATAGGACACTTATTGAGGCTGCAAGAACCATTCTGAAAACTGCCCAAAGAAGTTGTCAACGGATCATTCCGACCGATGGACTATGAAGGGGACTACTTAGTGAGAACCTTCAAAAAGGGTAAGGTCTCTTTCCGATGGAAATACCTCTTCCATGTTATAATCCATTGTTTATCAAACAAACATGGAGGATATGATCAAATTCCAGAAGACCCATCCTATATAGTACATGGGATGGTCCAAGGAATCAAGTTTAAGTACTCTTAGTTTGTTTACACAAACTTGCTTACTAACTTAGATTCCTTAGAGTATTACATGTTCCCTAGATATGTCCAGTATATTCTTAACTGTGAACTGGACTCACAATTGAGGGGAACATGTAATTCTTAAATTGGGACAGATGAAGCCCAACATCTTCAAACTAATGAGGAAAACTTGGCAGCACCAGCCAATGTTGAACCCACACCTTCTTCATCTTCACCACCCACATAGCCACAAATAACCATTACCTACCACAGAAAATTCAAATAAACCCTTGCTCAGTCTATTTAGATTGAGCAAGCCCCCATATACATACCCACATAGGAGGAAGTGGAACTAAGATCTCCCACTTCCCCTTTGGAGCAAACCACTCCTATCATTTCGATGATTAGTGCCGAGGTTTCTTATGCTCAGCCTTACGAGCTTATTACCCAAGCTGCAAGCCTTCACTCTGAGTCTCAAATCTTAGGTGAACAACCTTTAGGGGACAGTTACCATGCCCAGCCTTTAGACTTAAACCAACCAATCCCTAACCTTCAATTCTATAATGATGAGGATATAGGATTCAATGAGTACCATGAGTCTCTCTTCTCCTCCCCTACTCAAGGAGAGATGAGTGCTCCTGATATACTCATATCTAGCCCACAACTAAGGTGGGCCTCTCTAACCCTATTCAAGAGGTCCATATGCAAGAGGCTCTCACTTGAGAAAGTGATTACATCTTTAAGACCTCAACCATAGCAACCCAGTCCCTTGACACTTCTCATGAAGCTATCATGGAGCAGGGGAAATCCAAAGCCCAAGAACCAATATCTGATGGTGAAGGAGATGACTTTGGTTATTTTCTCTCATCCTTCCATGATTATTCTGATGAAGATAAGGGGAGTCTATAACAAAAGGTGCAAACATCAACATAAACCTGCATCTACTTGGTCTCTAAGGTTAGTCACCTGGAATCTAAGGTGGCTACCTTACAATGGTAGGTCCTTAATCAGCAACTTGAGATCATCGATCTCAAGGGAAAGTTAGCTGAAGGCCTACTAGGCATGCTCAACCAGGTCCACAAGAACCTATGGATGTGGTGGATCTAACCTCTAGCTCACCTATGCAAGTAGGTGATGCTACCAAAAAGGGAGAGGAAGTCTTAACTACAATCACAAAACCTAGGAGCATTGCCTGAGTATGGACATTGAGGACTCACCACCTTCACTTGCAATTGTCCACACTCAACAACCTCCTCAGGCCCACATCAATGTGAATGCCTTATTTCAAAGTCTATTTGAGAAGGGTATACTAATGTCTATGTTACCTCCATCCCATCTTGCTGAAAATCCAATTATAGGATGGAGGTATGACACTGATAGAAAAGCTTTGGTGCTTTCTAGATATTAGGATCAACAAGAAGTTTTCAACTTCCAAACCCTGAGATTCTACGAAAGCTTTCTCTAGTTGACCTGTCACTTGCCAATCCAAGTCAAAACAGACAAGCTGATAGGATTCAGTTGAAGGTGCTTGAAGAGTTCAAGAGAAGAACAAAATTATATAGACAAAAGCTAGCAGGAAAAATTGTTGGTCAACTGGATACTGAGGAAAACCCTAATATTAGCTTCGAAGGGGAAACCTCAGTTGAAGGCCCAGTAGAAGAACCTGTGAACCTTGAGACTACAACTACTTCAGCACCCAGTGCCCTTAGTAAGACACCAGCTAGTAAAGGTGTCTCACAACCTCTTCCTGGCTAGAGCTCAAGTTCATAACCAAGTCAAGAAGGCCAAAGCTTTTTCCTCCCTAAGTCACACAGGCCAATGCTTGACAAAGGAAAGAGGATTCTAACCTATGAGGAGATTTAGAAGGAGAAGAAGGAGAGGAAGAGGAAGGCAATGGAGAGAGGATGGAAAAGACCCCCAGTTTTATGCAAGCTACAATCAGGGATGCCCCTAGGCCAAATACTTAGGAAGATGAGTTAAGGGCAGCAAGATTGAATTATGTGGGGTCTAGGAACTACAACATTGATGAGATAATCTCTCATCCATTGGAAGAATTGAATAAGCTGGCTGAAAGAGAGGATGGAGGTTGAGCCTACCGAATTGCTACTCAAGATCAAAGAAGAAAGA
This sequence comes from Flaveria ramosissima, assembly GCA_025215565.1. NCBI lineage: Eukaryota > Viridiplantae > Streptophyta > Magnoliopsida > Asterales > Asteraceae > Flaveria > Flaveria ramosissima. The sequence goes on along the minus strand of CM046040.1, from coordinate 31,795,680 downwards.
AAAAGAAAAAGGTTGTATAAAACCCCTATCCTCTCTCCAATTCAAGAAAGTCCTGAAGTAGATATTATGGTTATTGAACAAAAATCTCAAGTAGGTAGGAAACAAGATAGAGAAAAGGTGATAACCTACTTGAGTGCCACAGGACTCTATTAGGCAGCAGCTCTACTCCCACTATCTTATGAATACATATAGTTTGAGTACCTTAAGCAGCTGGAGCAAGAAATTCTAAAAGAGAAGAAAGTTGCTATGAGGAAGATGAGGGATGAAGTTGCTAAGTCAAGAGCCACCATCAGAGCTAACCAGAAGAAGTTTTAAGACAGAATAAAGATGGTGAGCTTCTTGAAGCTGTATGGGTTCTCTAGAAGGAGACTTGGTCCAATGTCTCTATCCACAATGGTTGAGCACATTAGAGTTTCAAGCAGAAGATGAAGAAGGGTGAGCTGATAGAATTGCATTCTCCACCAAGTCAGGCTGCACTTGAAGCTAAGGTCAAGGTTGAATCCCAAGAGACAACACAACCTAAACCTAATGCTGAATCATAGCCAGTTTCATCTTTTGACCCACAACAGGGTTCTGAAACCTTCTTTTCAACATTTGAAGGGGAAGGACAAAACAAAGAAGGATAAAGAAGAAATATCTGGTAATCAAGACCAACCTTCTCAGTTGAAGTACAAAAGGAGGAAGAGGATGGCCATCAACAGGAAATTAAAGAAGAAGAAGAAGTCCAAGGCATCCACCTCAGCACCTCAGGATGAGTCAGAATATCCTGAGGGTGAACAAAAAGAAGCCGCTCAACGAACTCCACTACAAGTAGAGCCTTTTACTGCTGAGAGACCTATCCTGTCCTGGGTTTACTCTCCAAACCAGATAGATAGTATGTCGCAAAAGATCAAGGAGGTCAAGACATATACTTCTAGAAAAATATGCTTCACCTTCCTTTGCATGATCTCTTGGACATGAGCAGGTACTTTGAGAGTCTAAAGATTCTAGACCAACTGATGAAGAAAGAAATGGTTATGATTCTGATGAGGACTATAAACAAATGAAGACTCAAAGTGTAACATATCGTATTTTCTTGTTAACTAAAAGTTAATTCCGTTGTATTCTTGTAAGGGTCTTTATTGCTATACATGAATCTTATGGGTTACTTAACTTATTGTTTTAAATTGTTTTTAATTCTTTAACTTGAAAGTTGATAATGTAAATTATTACATAATAATTAAATAACAATCTTAATAATGATTTAATAATAATAATATTAACAAGATAAAGATAAGTAATAATAATAATAATAATAATAATATAATAATAATAATAATAATAATAATAATAATAATAATAATAGTAGAAATAATATTAGTAATAATATAATTTTATAAGAGTACTAATCTTTGAAACGTTTAAAAAAAACTTATGGTAATTAAATTAAGGGGTTAAGTTTGCCACTTTTAAAACTTCAAATGAAAGCTTTGGGCATAAAATATTAAAGTTCAAAATCACAGGGACCAAAAGTATAAATTATCAAACCCAACTCCCCACCTCTTTCTCTCACCCCGTAAAACCGGTGACAGCTCCGGCCACCTCCGGCCGAGCTCCGGTGAGGGCAAAACGCCCAACAACCAAACGGTTCAATCAAATTAAAGCCAATACTACAAACGTGGACATGAATCGAAGGTATAACCTTTGTTAATTTGAGCGAAATGATGGTTTCATTAAGAAATCACATGAAACCGAAAGCCACCAAACAATTACACCTAAAATACGTTGAATTGAGTCGTTTGGATGATTAGAAACGTACGTTTAATCACTACGAAACTAAATGAGAAGTTTAATTCGGGTTTAACAACTAGTTAATCTTCCAATCAAAACTGAAACAAACAAATCAAAGGTGAAAACCGTTCGGGACTAAATCGACCAAATCGAAACCATATAACAGAGGGGAATTATCCTATTAGCTACTTTTTAACTCTCTCTACTCTCAATTCTTAAACATTTCATCGCAACCTTGATTTGATTTCCTGTGTTCGTCACATGTAAACCGAAGTGTTCCAAGCTCAATTACAACGATTCGATCAATAATCAAGTAAGCTAGACCCAGCCACATACTCGTTTTCAATTGAGGAACAAAAGCCCCATGTTTATTCCCATAAACATTATCAATTTGATCTTCAATTTTGGGGCGGATCAAACTAGGGTTCATAGGAAATTGGGGGTTTCTTTTCTTTATGTTTTTAAACTTTCGAAACCAGGATATACCGCGGCTGAGGCCTTGGTTCACTGGTTAAGACACTGCTTCGTAAACATGAGGTCCCGGGTTCGAACCCGGGCACCCTCATGTTTTATTTTTAAAGGCTTTTTAGCCTAAAACAAATTTTAGAAATATTTTAATATATATGAATATTATTTTTATAAACGTCAAATATTTTCAAAAGCCTCCAAATATTTCTGCAATTTTTCTAAAGTTTAAATAAAGAAAATGTTTTATTAATAAAAATTTTAGCAAAGCTTGTTTGAATAATTTTTAATAAAATAGATTGAAAATAATAATTAGTAAATTATTATTGGTCCAAATATCCCTTTTAAATTAATTTGGTTTAAATGGTAATTAGATTTTATTTAAACTTTATATATAACCTTTTAAATTATTATAATTATTTCTTTTCACATCTTTGAATAAAATATAAATATGTATATTTTCTTTAAGAAAATATAAATTTATTTAATTTGGTTAAACATAATTATTTGACAAGCCTCAAATTTCCATCGAAATTGTAGTTCGCGTTAAAACGTTAATCTCATTGTTAACTTAAAACGTTTGTGTACATATATATATATATATATATATATATATATATATATATATATATATATATATATATATATATATATAGGTGCCTTGTGAGAACTACGTTGGAACGTTGCTTATTAAATCTCTTATTAATCACCAATTATATACATATTGATCAAGTGAGTATTTCTATACCCCTTTTTATTGGGGTGAAACATGTTACTTTATAAACTTTGCACTTGTAAACACGTTTGATTCTTGTAAACTTATGGCATTTCACCTGTATGTTGTGGTTAGCTGAACTTGTGGCTACCATGTAATGTCGAATATATGTACAATCTTAACTATTGCTAGCCTAGCGAAGTCATAGATCTATGGGCCAGACAAGCCTGCTTGGTTGATCCAAGTACACTTAGCTAATCGTATATATTTTTAAACGTTTGAGACTTGTAAAACTTTGTCAAGGTTTGAATGTGCATTCTGTCTTACATCCTAGTTACTTTGTTCTCTAACTTACAACATGAATTGCCATCTTTTATATACTTATGTATTGCAAACTATGGAAATCTCACCGACATTATTGTTGACCTTTTATTTTTAACATGTTTCAGGAAATACTCAAGCTTGATCGTCACTTTTGAAGTTGTTCACACCTACGAATGGACCTAGTTAATTAAATGAATAAGATTGTTATATTTCTTATTAAGTCTTCTTTAATTGAGACTTATGTTTGTAATGTACCTTTGAAACTTATGAATAATATATTTGGATTTAATAATAGCGTTATGTGGTTGTGAACGATCTTAACTCTCACTCCCCGTCAAGGTTGGTGTGTGAAAGATTGGTATCAGAGCCCATAACTATAGGGATTTAGGTTATTATACACGGTGACCTAGACTATAGTTTATGCATGAACCTCATAGAAAAATCCTTATAATCTTGTGTATACTTATTGCTGCATGTCACATGATGCTATCTATTTAGGGATGCCTTTTGTGCAACTTGATGCCCTTAGATAGGTGTGCCTTATAATTATATAAACTTGGTTACTTGTCTCCCTAAACTTATCTTTGACTCTTTGACTCTCCCCGAACATGAAACCTCTTAATCTTATTTTCGACGACACGTGGAATCTTATGCTTATGCTTATGACTTGGATCTTTAGACGTTATGTCTAATCTATATAAATCTCATCAAGGTTTTGATTTCATGAACCTAAAAAAAATTATGTGACACATAGACACCGGTATTCTGGATTTCCTGGCAAAAGGCCCTCGGGCTAAGGCAATCATAACGCATAAATCCTACGGGACTAGTTATGCTTACTTGGGGATCTCTAGGATGAGTGATAAACTATGGTCAACAAACACAAGTTCTAAGGCAAATGTGTCAATTTACCTTGACGTGTCAACGTTTCCAAATGATAATGCGTTACCAAATGGAACCATCCAGTTTATATTTAAAATATCAAAAATCCTTGATTCCTTGGACTGGTTTATCACCGCAACTCTAGTATCTTCTCATTCCTATCTTACAGAATGTTTGCGTTAATATTGAACTCGTTATACTCCTCAATTCCTACGTTTAAACAACGTTATACGTTGTGCGCCTTATGTAACTATCTTCGTACCATGACCAATGTGTACATGGATCTTAATATATCCAAAGATATTGGTCGTCTAAACCGAATGTTTATTTTTAAACTTAAAATTATTACTTAGGGTTTTCAAATGCCCTTAAAGTGTGTCCCATAACTGAAATCATGCGATGCCAAAAGGTGGAATACCTGCGTCCCGGGATACCTTGTCTACGCAAGGTATACACATAAATTTGATTCGACCGTTGGATCCGTTTATCTGACCTGGAACTCATGAGATGGGTGTTCGCTTATAGGTACGCGTGTCTACCGTAAAGTTGTGGTTGACGTAGCACTTTGAGAAATCAACACATTTCCCTTTTATTTTGAACCGAACGTTTACATCTCATTATTGTGTTGAATCATTTCCGTCATTGATCTTGTTTTCCTGACTTAAACCATTCAAGATTTGAGAACCTAACACAATTAACTCTGTTATCCTGAACTTTAACCTTAAATCCTAGCAAGCATAATTTTCTTTTCCTGTTAATGTTACATTTATGTAATTTGAAGTTTCTGAATTTCTAGCTGATATTCTCTTCGTTTGCTAAGTCGAGCTTTATAAAAACTTCAAACCGTTTTGCATCGTAGGCAATGCAAGAGTCCGCAAGTCAACTTATGACTAAGGACACTCGTATCCCCTAAATGATTCTATCTCATCAAAACAGGGGTGACTCCCTTACTTTGGTGATGACTTTCCATTCGCTATCATTGTTCTTATGAAATCTTATCGTCAGGACAGAAGTGAACCTCATACCTTGATGACGATTCCTCCTTTTTGTTTTTATGAATTCGTATTTTACAAATGGAATTACCTCCTTAAAATAGGAGTAAAATTTCGTATCTTGATGATGGTTTTCAATTTTTGTATTGTGTGTTTTATGAAATCCCATCCTCTGAATCGGGGTGATTTCCTTGTTTTGAGGATAGATTTCAATCATTTTCCTTTGGAACTCGTATTTCACGAATGAAATGACCCCACCAAAATAGGATTGAACCCCGTACTTTGGTGACAAAGGTCAATTCTCGATTGTTTTCTTGTTATTATGAAATTCAATCATCAAGATAGGCGTGAAATCCATACCTTGATGATAATATCACCTGTTCAAAATTTTATGGATGGTATTTTCCTTAAATGAAATGACCCCATCAAAGTAGGAGTGAATTCTGTTCTTTGATGAAACTTTTCATTTTGCTATATTTTGTTTCTATAAAACTTCACTGTTGAGATAGGAGTGATTATCCTTACCTTAATGGTAAGTTATCTCATTTTATTCTTGTGGATCCTCAACAATGAGTTGGGATCAAGCTCTCGTTTGGTAGTTAAGAGTCATACTTTGGGAAATACACCACCAAGCTAGGAGTGATAACCACATCTTGGTGAGTATTCCCATTCCTTGATCTCAAATTCACCAAGGTTTTAAGACTTAAATTGACAAGAAACATGTAATAACTTGAAGGATGGACACCATTATTTGATTTATCGACGATAGTGTTCCAGCCAGTCAAGCTAAAGCATGAATCTTGAACTCAAAAGGGGTCGTTGTTACTTTAGGGTAACCCTAGTTCCAAGCCTGGAAGATTTAAATTTTAATCGATTTCTTCTCTCACGCTTTTATGTTTCAATTTAACGTTTGATCTAGCTTTATGGAACCTTTTTATCGACCTTCATTCTGGGTTATCATCAAAACTAATTGCACGATGATAACACTCCTAAAACAATCTTTCGTACAAGATAAATTTATTACAAATTTATGTCATGCCTTTCTGGTTATAGCAATGCACGGTTGTGTTCATGGGTTTGATGAACCGTGTGTGCAAGCCGTACTTGGGAAGCTATTTGTCATTGCCTTTATCGTTGATATTCTGAATTATTGAAATTCCAATCTGATCAGGAATGACGTCTTTGTTTAACTCTTTACCCATAATTAAAAATGCAATTCCCATTATTTTGGATAACCTTGAATTCCTAATCTTGAAAATTTCTAAATCTCTATCTTGATTGCGACTCACAAGACTTGCTATTACATTCATTTCGATGTGGACAAATAGGATCATTAATTTCCGCGATTGGTATTCATGGTTTGGCATAAAGGGAATGTTGACGTAACTTGGTATATGTTCAAATTGCCTTGTATTTCTTGATGTCATTTGGTGCATTATTGACCGATTGACTAGTTCCACGCATTTCATATTGACTCATGTGAAATTGACTCGTACTTACCCCAAATAGTCGGTTATCGTGGTGTGTCGTTAAACATCGATCGTTAATTCCGATGATCGATTCACTTTCTGTTATTAGCAATGCCTCTAATCATCTTTGGGAACCCAGCTCAAAATCTCGGCATATCGTATCATACTTAACCCGACGGTTTAACCAGGTGAGCGATACGTAATCACAAGATATGCGTTAAGCTTGTGTCGTTATATAGTGGCACTTGGGATTCTTAAATTCCGACGGTCAAACTTCCATATAGTTACAGTACACTTATCTTTCATCATAAGTCTCCTGTTCGTTTAAGTTTCATTCTTAATTTCGGGACGAAATTCCTAAAAGTTGGGGCGACTGTAACATCTCGTATTTTCTTGTTAACTAAAAGTTAATTCCGTTGTATTCTTGTAAGGGTCTTTATTGCTATACATGAATCTTATGGGTTACTTAACTTATTGTTTTAAATTGTTTTTAATTCTTTAACTTGAAAGTTGATAATGTAAATTATTACATAATAATTAAATAACAATCTTAATAATGATTTAATAATAATAATATTAACAAGATAAAGATAAGTAATAATAATAATAATAATAATAATAATAATAATAATAATAATAATAATAATAATAATAATAATAATAATAATAATGATAATAATAATAATAATAGCAGAAATAATATTAGGAATAATATAATTTTATAAGAGTACAAATCTTTAAAACGTTTAAAAAAAACTTATGGTAATTAAATTAAGGGGTTAAGTTTGCCACTTTTAAAACTTCAAATGAAAGCTTTGGGCATAAAATATTAAAATTCAAAATCACAGGGACCAAAAGTATAAACTATCAAACCCAACTCCCCACCTCTTTCTCTCACCCCGTAAAACCGGTGACAGCTCCGGCCACCTCCGGCCGAGCTCCGGTGAGGGCAAAACGCCCAACAACCAAACGGTTCAATCAAATTAAAGCCAATACTGCAAACGTGGACATGAATCGAAGGTATAACCGGTGTTAATTCGAGCGAAATGATGGTTTCATTAAGAAATCACATGAAACCGAAAGCCACCAAACAATTACACCTAAAATACGTTGAATTGAGCCGTTTGGATGATTAGAAACGTACATTTAATCACTACGAAACTAAATGAGAAGTTTGATTCGGGTTTAACAACTAGTTAATCTTCCAATCAAAACTGAAACAAACGAATCAAAGGTGAAAACCGTTCGGGACTAAATCGACCAAATCGAAGCCATATAACAGAGGGGAATTATCCCATTAGCTACTTTTTAACTCTCTCTACTCTCAATTCTTAAACATTTCATCGCAACCTTGATTTGATTTCCTGTGTTCGTCGCATGTGAACCGAAGTGTTCCAAGCTCAATTACAACGATTCGATCAATAATCAAGTAAGTTAGACCCAGCCACATACTCGTTTTCAATTGGGGAACAAAAGCCCTATATTTATTCCCATAAACATTATCAATTTGATCTTCAATTTTAGGGCGGATCAAACTAGGGTTCATAGGAAATTGGGGGTTTCTTTTCTTTATGTTTTTAAACTTTCGAAACCAGGATATACCGCGGCTGAGGCCTTGGTTCACTGGTTAAGACACTGCTTCGTAAACATGAGGTCCCGGGTTCGAACCCGGGCACCCTCATGTTTTATTTTTAAAGGCTTTTTAGCCTAAAACAAATTTCAGAAAAATTTTAATATATATGAATATTATTTTTATAAACGTCAAATATTTTCAAAAGCCTCCAAATATTTCTGCAATTTTTCTAAAGTTTAAATAAAGAAAATTTTTTATTAATAAAAATTTTAGCAAAGCTTCTTTGAATAATTTTTAATAAAACAGATTGAAAATAATAATTAGTAAATTATTATTGGTCCAAATATCCCTTTTAAATTAATTTGGTTTAAATGGTAATTAGATTTTATTTAAACTTTATATATAACCTTTTAAATTATTATAATTATTTCTTTTCATATTTTCTTTAAGAAAATATAAATTTATTTAATTTGGTTAAACATAATTATTTGACAAGCCCCAAATTTCCATCGAAACTGTAGTTCGCGTTAAAACGTTAATCTCATTGTTAACTTAAAACGTTTGTATATATATATATATATAGGTGCCCTGTGAGAACTACGTTGGAACGTTGCTTATTAAATCTCTTATTAATCACCAATTATATACATATTGATCACGTGAGTATTTCTATACCCCTTTTTATATTTTTACACTTTGGGGTGAAACATGTTACTTTATAAATTTTGCACTTGTAAACACGTTTGATTCTTGTAAACTTATGGCATTTCACCTGTATGTTGTGGTTAGTTGAACTTGTGGCTACCATGTAATGTCGAATATATGTACAATCATTAACTATTGCTAGCCTAGCGAAGTCATAGATCTATGGGCCAAACAAGCCTGCTTGGTTGATCCAAGTACACTTAGCTAATCGTATATACTTTTAAACGTTTGAGACTTGTAAAACTTTGTCGAGGTTTGATTGTGCATTCTGTCTTACATCCCTAGTTACTTTGTTCTCTAACTTACAACATGAATTGCCATCTTTTATATACTTATGTATTGCAAATTATGGAAATCTCACCGACATTATTGTTGACCTTTTATTTTTAACATGTTTCAGGAAATACTCAAGCTTGATCGTCACTTTTGAAGTTGTTCTCACCTAGGAATGGACCTAGTTAATTAAATGAATGAGCTTGTTATATTTCTTATTAAGTCTTCTTTAATTGAGACTTATGTTTGTAATGTACCTTTGAAACTTATGAATAATATATTTGGATTTAATAATAGCGTTATGTGGCTGTGAACGATCTTAACTCTCACTCCTCGACGTTTCCGCCGTCAAGGTTGGGGTGTGACACAAAGCCATCCTTAAGTTTTGGTAGCATCAGCCTAGGGGGAGTTTGTAAGAGTTATCTTAGAGGCTGATACAAACCAAAGTTCTCTGAGCCTCTGAGCATGCATACTGAAGTACAAGGAAGTTACTTCGGAAGATTTGACTTTGCACAAAGAAATTCACTAAGTATCAAATCTTTTGAAGCCAAAAACCCAATTCTTCCAAAGCCAAAAGTGAAGTGTTCCGAAGCTTCAAGACAAAGTCTTCTTAAGCCTGAAGACTGATTTCTTCCAAATACATAGAAGACATGCTTTCTCTGATATGCTTTTGACAAAAGCTGAACTACTTTCCGCTGCCATCTCTGAAGACTCACCAACTTATACAAGTTGGTGATTTCTTCATACTTTTGTCAATTTTATATTAAGGTCGTTGAGTCTGTATCTTTTCACTCTTGTACTTTTATTCTTTTTGTAATAAATTAGGATGTGAGTTATGGCATGTCATAGTCACTAGTCAAAAGGCAATCTGCCTTTTGTCTTTACATTGATTAGGATGTGAGCTATGACATGTCATAGTCACTAGTTAAACATGTCATAGTCACTAGTCAAAAGACAATCTGTCTTTTGACTTTACATTGATCTTGTTTGTCTAGATTAGTGTTCCAGTTGGCCTTCAAAGTATGGCCGGCTATAGGATGTAGTATAAAGTGCCTCACGTAACCAGTCTTGATGACTAAGCCTTGTAACAATTGTAAAACACTTGAGAGCAATATACATCATCCTTGAAAACCAATCTATTTGTTCATGTGTGTTCTTTACTTTTGTTCTTTGTTTTATCTATCTGGTTCCTTATTTCATCTATTAAGTGTTACTCTCTCCATCTTGTAAAACTGTTGCATTAACCTTCACCGGTCCTGCAATGCGCACTTCAAAAGTACATTGCACTTTATCTAACTTATTTGCATCAGTTAACTTTCCATATTGATCCCAATCGATATCATCCGAAATTCATTTTGTAATTTGACTAGGAGTTGATTCCATGAATACTATTTAAATATTTAAATGCTATTGTAAAATTTGTGAACTTTAAAAAAAGGATAATGAAATGAAATATTCAAAACTCAAAAGTCCTAACACTTAAATCGATGGTGTTGGTCGACTGTTGATTTATCCATTTAGATATCTAAATATCTAAATGTTATTGTTTAATAAAGAATGAAATCAATTAAAGTCTTAAACAAATACCGATGGTGTTGTTGATAGTGTTGATAGATGTTGGTCGATGGTGCTACTGTGCTGGTTGATGGTGCTAATTGATGGTGCTGTCATGATGGCTGATGGTGCTATTGATAGTGCTGACTACCGATCGATGGTGCTGGTTGATGGTGCTAGTCGATGTTGATGGTAGACGACCAGTCGTAGGTGGAGGTTGAATTTTAGGATCGGTCGATGGTGTTGTCGACTAGGTTTAGATTTGAATAATGGGTCAGGTTTATAAGTTAGAAAGGATAAATATTCACGTTGAACGACTTTGACCGCCTGGGTAAATTTCTCTGATTACTCTTATTACTATAAATTACTAACGATTAGTGCCGAGTAGGTTCGCCTAGGAACAACTACCGGCTTTTTATACAGATTAGCTAAAATTGACAAGGTAATGGGATAACTACCAATTAATCCCCGATTAATCGGACGCTATGGTTCTCTACCCATAGACCAACATTATTATTATTAATGTCCCTATGATTCTTTGTCCAAAGACTGATATTTCGTGTTCATAGTAATACCTTATGGTTCTCCGCCCATAGACCTATATTTCATGTTCACAGTATTGCCTTATGGTTCTTTGCCCATAGACTGATATTTTGTGCTCATAGTAATGCCCTTATGGTTCTCTGCCCATAGACCAACATTTCATGTTCGTAGTAATGCCCCTATGGTTCTCTGCATATATTCCAACTTTTCATATCCATAACATTATCCTTAAGTATAGCAAAATATGAAGGAACATTCTTAGTTACATATGTGTAGGATCAAGTACAGATGTACATTATTAGTTATGCGAGCTTTACTTGGTTATGGGAAAATGTTTGTAAATATTTTCAAGTATGGTGGGATGCGGAGGTAATGACAGTCAGTGACGGATCTAGAAGAAAAGTTCAGGGTTAACGTAAAAAATTTTTACCGTATATTTATATTAATAAAAGAAAAAATACGATAATAAATGGGTCCGAATGAAGATCATTCAAAACAAATCCGAAGGAATTTAACTCGAATAAATTGAACTTGAAGGAGTTGTTGACTTGATATCAGAATCAGCTGGTTGCATATCATTATCATTGGCGACATGGACAAAGGTTGTTGGGTGATCGGCGACAGGGTGAGGCGGTGAGGGTTATGGGTATAACTAGTATTTTTTTAATTTGTTTAGTTTGGGTAATGGGTATTTGAGCTTGTAAACTTGTTAGGTTTTTAAGTTATTTAAATTTTGGGCTTATTATAATTTTGGTCATGTTATTTGGTATTTTGGGTTTGTTAGTTATTAAGTTATTAATATTTTTATAAAATGTTATTTGGTATTTTATGTTTGTTATTTGTTTAGTTATTTAAATTTTGGGCTTAGTATAATTTTGGTCATGTTATTTGTTTAGTTATTAACTTATTAAGTTATTTATGTTATTTGGTATTTTGGGTTTGTTAGTTGTTTAGTTAGTTATTAACCAAATAACACAAATCCCTAATTTCAATACAAATCCCTAATTGCCAATAAAATCTAAAAATTAAATCAAATAACTATTAATCAATCTCCTACTCTTCAAATCTTGCAAATAACACTGAAATCTTGCAAAAAAACTTAGGAAGTAAAAAAAGAATACCTTCAAGCAGCAAGCTAGCAGCATGTAGAAAGAATACCTTCAAACTTCAAAGATTCAAGGCTTCAAATTCGTAAATGGCAGCAGCCCTAATTTCAAATCCCTAATCTTTAATTCATATAATACAATTCAAATTCATAAAATCCCTAATCTTTAATTCATATAACACAATTCAAATCCCTAATTTCAATACAAATCCCTAATTGTCAATAAAACCTAAAAATGAAATCAAATAACAAATAATCAATCTTCTACTCTAAACATCTTCCAAATAACACTTAAACCTAGAATGTAGAAAGAATACCTTAAAACTTCAAAGATTCAAAGCTTCAAATGGATAAATGGGTACCAGCCAACAACAGCCAGGAACGACCAGTAGTGGCGGCAGGCGGCAACGGCGGAGTCGCAGGCATGCGACAGCAGCGGCGGCCGAGCGCTCGAGCAGCGGCGGACTCGCAGGCGGAATTGGAGCAGCAGTGTCGTAGGATTGCAGGCGGTACAAGGAAGAGGAGCAGGCGAGCAGCGGGTTTTTTTAAGGGGGGGTGAGTTGCGAGTTTGTTTATTAAAAAGGGAAAATGGGTTTTATAATGATTGGGCTATTAATTGGGTTTTAAAATAAATTGAGCTTTTAAATTAATTTGGTTTTTAATAAATTGGGCTTTCAATGTTAATTGGGTTTATAATGTTTTTATAAAAGGTAATATTTTTTATAAAATATTAGACTACTTTTTATAAAATTTTAAAATTTTCTATAACGTTTTCAGTTTAAATTTTTTTAGGGGTAACGTAAAATTTTCTCAGGGGTAACGTAATATTTTCTCAGGCGTAACGTAAAACCTTAAAACAAATTTTTTTACATAAAAAACGTAATTTTTTACACTACGCGTAAAAAGTTGAGGGGTAGCGGAGGCTACCCCTCAACCCTATGTAGGTTCGCCCCTGATGATAGTTATGGAGGTTCATATGAGCTGCGGGGATTTTGAGCAAAGGCATTAAGCCTTAGTAATGGCCTAAGGGTGATTAGTTATGAAGCTGGTAAACCTTTGCGGATGCTTTATTCACTTACAAATGTAGAAACGATGGCAAAAGACCAAGTTTGGGTAGTTGCGGAAGCATGTTGGTTAGTTATGAAGGTTACATTCACATATGAAGGCTCCGGGTTACTTGTGAAGTGGATGGCTAATATAGAATAAGTATGAAGAATATAGAGGTGCAAGGTCACTAGTGAAGACCATGTAATACTTTTAGATGCACAAGTTACATAAGGAGATAATAAGTCACTTTGTAAAGGCTTAAAGCCTCAGTACAAAGGAAGAAACCACAGGAACATCTTTCAGTTACAAAGGTTCAAGTTATCCACGGGAACATCTTTTAGTTATAAAGGTTCAAGTTATGGTTACTATTTGATCAAAACATAAACATATTTCCATATTTTTTTATTATATGTCTTGAAAAAACATCACCATTTTAGGGTTTAATTATAAATCACATTACATGCACGCACATTCATCCCTTTATAACCAAAAATCCTTACATATATTATAATAAAAATACGAACCTTTATAATGTAAAAATTCCTATTTCATATTAAATCATATTATATATGCATAGCACCCAAAAACATTTAGAAACATTAAAGGTTAAGGATCTACAACTTACTTTGATAAACCAAAGATAGATACATTAGAAATAGCAGTCTTTCTCATGAGATCTAAACAAAGCATGACAAATTATGAACTTCATCATTCATTTCTAGTATTCATCATCTATGAATGATATTTTGCATAGATCTATTTATTTGGACATAAAACAAGGTAGAAAAATCATACGTTTTTTTGGCCTCTTCTCTATCTTGATCTTGTGTTTTTCTCTCTACCCGTAAGTACTTTGTCTTCTCTTTTTCATTCTAGAAATCATATCTTTCTAGAAATCGTAGTCTGCTAGAAATGTGGGAGATGTGCATGTAGTGGTCAACATTTCATTTACAGAGAGAAATTTAGTTAACCCCCCCTCTTTTAATCGTGTTACCGCTTTATTGCTTCATCAATGTTCACTTTTACCCCATAACTTTGATCTTTACTTTTATACCCGGCAAAATGGGCGGGTCGGGTCGGCAGGATGCCAAGTCAGGATGGCTTCGGGTTAGTATGGGTTCGGGTCAGGACGGGTCAATTTAAAAACAGGTCAGGTTGGGCATGGGTCAAGATGGGTTCGGGTCAAATGGGTACGGGTTAGGGTGGGTCAATTCTTAAAATTTGCAAGAATTCAACTTTTGACAAATAAAGGATGCATGATTGCTCACAGCCCTCGATGAGTTTTGCAGGATCGGTGAAGGGCTGTAAATTACAACACAACAACACAAAGAGGAGATTAACCAAACTTAATCAAACAGTAAACTGGATTAACCACAATAATGATACTAAGAACACAAGTAACAAGTAAGAGACAGAACAAGAGATTTGGGTTTCAAGGATGCAGTATATTGCTTTCTCAAGTTCTATTACAAGTGTTAAAAAGCATAAAGAAAGATACTAGAACATGAAATACTTATACTACAACCTACAACCGGCTATACTTTGAAAGCCAGCTGGATACAATTGACTAGACACAAACAAAATCAATTGTAGAATCAAAAGGCATATCTGCCTTTTGACCTTGTGACTATGACATGCCATAGCTCACATCTTTATCTATTACAAAAAGGATAAAGTACATAAAGTAGAAAGTTACAGACTCAAGATCTCAATGTACAGTTACCAAAAACATGGACCTTTTCACCAACTCATGTAAGTTGGTGACTTTACAGAGATGCAGCGGAAAGGTGTCCAGCTTTATGGAACAGTACATCAGATAAAGCATGTTACTAAAAGTCTTCGGAAGAAATCTGTCTTCATAAGATGAAGCTTCGGAAGACTTTGTCTCTGAGGCTTCGGAAGACTTCATATTTGGCTTCGGAAGATATTGGTCTTGGCTTCGGAAGATTTTACACTTAGAATAAGTCTAGTGTATGGTGTAAAACTTCCGAAGCAATTCTATTTCAGTTCTTTAGTGCATTGCTTGCAGAGAGACTTTGGATGTTTTGGTTTGCATCAGACTTAAAGAAATCTTTACAAGTTTGTATGGTATTACTCTGCTTGACCTAGTGACCCATCAAACATAACAAATCAAGATTTTGAAGCAAGAATTCTTTTTTTGTGAAGGAACTGCAAGTTGTTTTGATTCTTGATATTCGACTACATATATTTCTCATTTTAGAAATTGGTTGATGAGATCGTGATAATATATTGTGATCTATTAATTTACCTTTATGTATTACCCATCACGACATCAATCAAACCAAATGCTTGAAACTTGAGAGAAAATAAATGTAAGTTGCAGTAAATACAATTAGCATAAAAATCAACTTTCAAAATAAAAACTATTTGAAGTTTATACTATCAAATCAATCTAAGAACATAATATGTTTGCCTTGAATATTCTTCAGAAAGGATAAGAAATGTAGTGAAACCCACAAAATATTTTTGAAATACAATGTGCTTACCATATGTTGTAGTAAAATGAATGAATAAGAAGATTAAAAGTAAAACTTTATCAAAAATAAACATCTAAGAAATCAAAACTTCCCCAACACATCTTCAATGTACAATTGAAGAACAACATTGGGGATTTTAATCACTTATACCCTCCAGGGAACAACGAGATGCAAATTATAATAGAATTGATGGTGTGATCGACATCCTAACCCGATTCTAACGAATGAATAATAATTATGTGGAGGAATTGTGTGGGCTCTTAATTCTCAGTAATGAAGAATTATGTGCCGTGTGGTGCAGTGGTGAATACAGAAAGGTGTCGCCTCCTCGAAGCAGCTCCCTCTCGCCCCGATTGATGAAAAAGAAATAGAATTAGAACAGGGGGCAAAATATGAGTCGGTAAAAAATGGATCGGGTCAATAAAAAAAACAAATGATGATATAATAATTTCAATATGTATATATAACTCAAAAACACAATTCAGCAACAAATTTAATAAAAAAATATATCTTACAGTAGGTTTTTTACGTATTTTTATTTTTTTGAAATGCTCAATTGCATTTTCATTTGTAGTTCTAACAATCTCATATTTTTCACAACAAAAATTGCACAAACGTTCAAGAAATCATCATCAATACGATTACGTAAACTCGACAACACAATTTGAGGTAAACAAAACACAAAAAGTTTACAGCACCTTTTGTTTTAAAAGAGTTTCCATGACCTCGTTACAGAATAACTATCAAATTATAAAATTAACATAAACTACCAATTCAATGTTAACTAACAATTAAACAATTTATAAACAAATAAATAAACAATTTGAAGCAAATAAAGATATATTAAAGTATTTTAAAGAATTAAAACAATTTAATCAAATAAGAACTTGCAACTTACAAGCACTTCACGTTTGTATTAAAATAATATAACTAACAAATAATAATTAAACAATTAAACTTGAACTCCAATATTAGTTTTACGGTGATATATAAAGTGGGCCCCTTTCGTGTTTAGATAGTGCCCCATCATTTTCATTTTAGGCCCTCGATTTCAGTCAATATTAAGCTGAGAGCTACAATCTTTACCTACTTTGTTTTATGTATTTGGGCCGGATGGGGGGTTTCATTTGAGTCATCCTAACCTGATTATTTTTTTCCTGGTTTTGTATATGGAGGTGGGCAAAATGCCCGGGTACAGACCCGACCCGGTGAACCCGACCCGGACCCCGGGTTCGGGTACAACCTGGTATAGGGTGTACCCGGTTTGGACCCGAAAAAAATCGGCGGGTAGGACCCGGTTATAGTTTTCTACAATTTTCAAGAACCCGACCCGAACCCAACCAGCCCCGACCCGGACCCGACCCGACCCGGTTGTACCCGGGTCCAACCCGGTTTTTTCCGTTTTTTGGAATTTTTAAAAAACTAGCCGTTTTTAACGGCTATATAGCCGTTTGAAAGTTTTTTTGGCCGTTTTTTTGTTCTCTTTTGCCCCATAAATTAGTATAAATAGGTGTGGGTTGGTATGGTTGAGTACCCAAGTCTCAAACGCAAAAACATACGCAAAAAACGCAAAAAATACTCTCGTTTTACACTTTCACTCTCAAATATGGCTCACTCTCAATCTTCCGTTGTTCAAGATTCGTCCAACGCTCCAACCGTCGTTCGTGTTCTTGCACACAATCGTAAAATGGATGTTTGGTGCAATTGGGATATGATGAGTTGAATGACAGGTCTGTTAAGGCTCGTTGCAAGTTTTTTGGAGCTTTTCTTGCTAAAGATTCTAACACGACTTTAAGCAAACACATTAGCAAGAAGTTTTGTAAGTCGTTGAAAAAAATTTGGATTCGTAACAAACACAATTAGGTGGAGACGGTGGAATCTTTAACTACGATGTTAATGAGATGGAGATAGTGTTTATTTAATGTTGTTATAGAAATACATGATGATTAATGTGATGTTTTTTCTTAAAAATAATAAATGATAATAAAATAATAATAATAATAATAATAATAATAATAGTAATAATAAGTATAACAATAATAATAATAATAATAATAATAATAATAATAATAATAATAATAATAATAATAATAATAATAATAATAATAATACTAAAAAAATCGGTTGTACCGAGTTGTTGGACCCGACCCGAGCCCGGCCCTACTCTGACCGGGTATATCGAGTAGGGTATTACCGATGGTGAACCCGACCCGGGTTCGTACCCGGTTTCACCAATACCCGGGTACAAAAAAACCCAATTAGGCCCAACCCAGTTTGAACCCGGTTTCGGGTCCGGCCCCTTGTGACTCCTTAGGAATAATACTTAACCCATAACATCCCATGATCTTTTATTTAAAGCCCAAATAAACCCAAATATAGAGAATCGGGTCAAGATTGCCGGGTCTATTTACTTTATTATAAAAATTTGTGTTTTTACATCTCAATATCACTCATCACAACACATGGCTTAAACAAACTTTAGAGATAATATATAGATTAATTATTAAGGTGTTGGAATGATGTCCCACGATAAATCGATAAATCGAATAAGTGTGAGTTTGCCAACTAAAGAAAAACTAGCATGTGGCGTCATCATATTGAGATTACCAAAGAAAATATTTACATTCAAAGACACTCCCCCAATGTTTTCAAAACCATATCAGGCGTCGAACCGGACGCTTTACTGATCTACTAGTCAGAACGGTCGAACCGGACCGGATTTTAAAAACCGAATGACGTCAAATTACATATATGTATATATATAATATTATATATTTATATATATAATGGGGAAGGAATGGTTGTTAACTCATTTTTATTACGATAACCCGTTAACACAAATGTAATCGAATAATTATACCATAATTATGAAGTGTAACTAACTCTTACAATGTGTTACACTAGTGATGTAACAATATTCTCACCATTTTCAAAATTTCCTCTATTTTAAAAAAAACTTCACCTTTTTAAAATCCTTCTTAACTTTCTGTACAATGTTATTTTTTTATACAAATTATACCATTAAATAGATAATTTTAATATATTTAATTCAAGAATAGTCTTGCTATATTTTTTAAAATATGTTTTAACTTTCGTTATGTACCACTAGTTTTACCATTGGAACTCTAACTTACATTGACGATGTGGTCTGCTATGGATCACTAGTTGAGTTAATGGGTTATGTCAATTAAGGTAGGTTAACAATCGTTCATTCTCCTATATATAATTCAATATAAGTATTTTATACGTGTATTTTATAGTTATATGTATATTAAACTTAACAATAATCTTATGTCCAACACTCCAATTTATCGTTCAACCCTCCGTTTTTACCTAATTAAATCCAAACAAATAGAAAAAAAAAACAAAAACAAAAACAATAGCCCAAAATCCGGTCTGATCACTGATACGCTTCCCGCTATGACCACCGAACTGGGACGAACCAACTGGTCGAACCACTTCAAAACAAACTGATGCTGCTTGGTTCGGTCACCCCTTCGATTCGCGGTCGGACCGGCCGGTCCGATCCAATCTTCAAAACAATGCACTCCCCTATCCATTTGTTATGACTTTTAAGTTGACTCTGAGACATCTACAATTAGCATCCTATGTCGATGCAGTTGTTTCTCACGCTTTCGCCTTTGTCAGTCCAAAGGGTGGGTCTAGCTTGCTCAGTGTATAATCCACACTAGACATATAGATGGTGAAAATGAAAAAAATTTCTAAAACATAAGAATGAATGAGTTTTTGAAAACCATTATACTTGGGTGTTCAATGCAGATAATAATTGTTTCTACAAGAATATCAGCAGAACAAGATTATGGTTAGAAAGATCATCCACTCATAAGTTAAATATCCCTTATGTTTACCTATAACAGTTATAATTGAACAAACGAGATCATAAAAGGAATAATAATAATATAAGCTCTACATTCAACTGTTGCATGATATAATTTACCTCATTTGTTCTTTATTAGTTCTACTCTTCACAACAACCAAATGTTTGTTTTGTTGATCGTATGTTTATCGATGCATCAACAATGATGTGCTTATGCGAACATACAACAATTAATATCTAACTGACAATACATGAGTGATCATTTCTTTGTTTAGATGGTGCAGGCCATAGACATGGTTTTTTCTGTCATTACTCATTGGGTTGTTTTGGCTTCCTTAAAATACTCCCAAAAACGTGGCGACTGCAAACAGTAGAAAAAGTACTCCGCCCAGATACCCAACCTGACAGATTCCAGATAATTTCCAAATTTTTAACCAGTTGAGATAATCAAAAGAAACGGATATGAGATAACTGAATCAACGTAAAGAAGTACCAGTTTTTCAGATATGTAATTTGCAAGAAATGCTCCCCCGACTGCTGCTATACAAGTTGCTAGCAGGTGACCAGCAATGGCTCCACTTGCCACACCCCATGGAGACTGTAATAAGTATCAAAACAGAGGCGGCTCATCTCTTACGTGTTGGGTAAAGGTTTAAAATGGGCGGGTTGGGTAACAAGTGAAAAAGAGTTGGAGTTGAAAGAGTTGTTTTTAGTACAGTCAAATGGGTCGGTTTGGGTTCACCAAAGATAACTAACGGGTTTTATTATGACTATAAAATAATATTTACAGTACCAATCTAAATCATGGAATAAAGCTATTTAGGAGGTTGTAAACATTAAAACATACTTTATTCGACCGATTAAACCCGTTTAAGATAAAGCACAACCAAAACCAACCCATTTATAATTAAATGGATCAAATTTCCAACTCATGAAAAAAAGACCAATTATCTAGAATTTTGATGCAGTGATATACCTGAGCTGCCCCAAGAGCTATGGTTGCAAGCATTGAACGATCACCCCATTCCTGCAAATCACATGATAATCATGTTTCATGACAAATAATCAGCTTCACACCCACAAAAGGAATGAGAAGACCGACGGATTTACATAGTGTAATAAATAATGCCATATAGAGAAAATATGGCCAACAATGATGAAGAGAAAAGAGCGTTACCGCAAAAAATACAAGACTAAACGACTTCCATAATATTTCAAACGGATTCTTCAGCTGTTTAGATGCCTAAATTTATGCCAAATATTTAAAATAAACTCAAATTAGTAACCAAACTCAAAAGAAAGAAGCAAAGATGAAGGGTGATGATCACCTTTTCTTTCACCAGTTCCTCAGCTTCTGCAAATTCATCAAGTTCAGTGCTGTTTTTCTCGCCATTCTTAGCATTGCTTGATGGTAGATCCCATGCATCCTTAATAGCTTTGAGGCCAAAGAACATCAAAAGAGTTACTGCTGCATATTCTCCAATTGGCAATGCTGTTTGAATGAACCATGAAAAAAGATCAGAAATATTTCAAAAAAAAAGGGTAAATGCAGATGGAAGAAGACTGATGACTTGCTTGTTTGAAATTGTGCTGGTACTGAATTAAATATCCGTCCAATTATAACCGATAAAACAGTCATAAGTGATAAAGCACCCATGGATCCCAAGATAACCTGATCATCAATTGTGAATCACTAAAACATAACTGATAATTATAGTTATATGTGGTATTTTGACCCATTTAATTATGAATGGGTCTATTCAGGATATGTTGTTTTCTCTAACGGGTCAATCAGTTAAAATAAAAAGAAAAACTAGTTGAAAAGTTAACTGTCAAAAGTAGTCCAAACTGTAATTATACACAATATAAAATGTTTTAAAAAATTGTAGAATATTATTGAAAAAAGACGATTTTTGTAATCATATTTGACACAGCATGACATCAAACTTATAAAGATATAAAATGATTGGAAAGAATCCATACAAAGATTACCCAATTTGACCCGCTACCAACCAGCCCAATCCATCCATTTTACCAACTCTATTCTTAGTAATTTATCAGAGATATGTGGATATCATACCAATCCTTTCTCATATTGCATGGCCAATAAAGCTGCAATGAAAAATGTCTGATCAAGTAAAGGAAAGGGGATATTAGTTGCTAGATAAGGAAAACTTTAACTTCATATAAAAATGTCAATGGATGTGGTTAATATTTAGTTAGTCACCTTATCTCCAATTTCTGAAACAAAAATCAACGTAAAAGCAGCAGTGAAGCCTGATTTGGCTATTGCTGCTAAAAGAGTTGAAGGTGCACCCTTCCCAAATGCAATTATTGAAAATACTAAAGCACATACAGATAGAACAAGGGCTATTGAGACCGGATAAGGTATTTGATCAGGAAGCTTATTACTGCACAACACAAAAGCAAGTTAAAGAGATTTACGGTTATCTCAACAAATAACAATAATAAACCCAAAATAAAAAGACAGACAAAAAGATCAAATCTTTACAAGAAAAGATTCAACCATCAAAGCCCAAAGGAGTTCACTTTCCTTTAAAGTTGGACCACGATTAAAATGGATACTAGATCACCATGTCATGTTTTAATTCTACCAAACCACATTTTTTTGTCTAAGAAAGATGATCAAACTCACATATTTGAAGAATTGTCACTTTTTGGACTATTAGAAGATAAATTTTGGTTGTCATTTTCATCTCTCTCTGCATAGCCCCCGGATCCAACTCCGACATTAGACGCATTAACTCTAACACCAATCCCTGCTGGATTTGGTTTCAATATGTCTCTGCATTGAACTATATAAACGAGAAAATATCATAATCTTTGGCAATATAATAACATATATATACCTAAAAGTTATTAGCACACAAAGAAGAGAAAGTGAATTAATATCTCACTAAATTTACATCTTTGATTAAATTATCAAAGATTATAACTATACCAAACAATGTATAGATAAACTTCACAACACATGTCATATTTGCACCGATAAAATTTTGGATTAGAAAGGCCACCTTAACAAGACATTCAGTGAACTCTAAGATTTACGATGGTTATCGAAACTTCTCAAAACCTAAACCTTTTAAGTAAATTTAACCCTAAGTGCAAGAATTCTATGTAGCTTGATTTTGATTCTACTGTTCTGATCATCACCTTCTCTATTGAATTATTTAAGTGAAGTTAAACAAGCACCCTTAACTGATTTAAAAAGTACACAACTGAAAATCAAATAGTCTGCAAGCATGCCTTTTAGTGACTGTACTGAAAATATTTTGCTTCGGTGTTAAAGTCAAGATCTTTAGAGCATTCCTTTCAAATCAATAAACAAATCCTTTTACTTATACAGCATACCTCTTCATTATGCTTAACAATTATATCATTTCCTATCATCAACAAGTCACAAGCTTCAATATTAAATTCAATTAGCAATCTAAGATTGTCAGCATACGTCTTCTTTGTTTTCGTTTGTAACTTTTGGGCTCACTTTGAAACCCAACAAAATACATGATATAGTCAGCAATATTGAGTGAAATTATGCATTCTAAAGAAGAAATCATGAAGCATAGAAATGAACATGCCCAAAAAGAACTTACAAGAAGACGATGAAGAAGTGGTTCTTGTGGGTAAATCAGCAAAGCAAGAAGAACAATCTGCAGATGTAAGCCTTCTTCTCGTATTTGATGACACCGATACTGGTAATTGGTGAAGAATTAAGCCTGTCATCTCTGCGTGAAAGTGGGTTTTCACTTATAACTTCAGATCCATTTCTTTCAGTGTATGCAGCTGATTCAATTGAGGTGAATGATACAGAAATCTTGATGTTAAATGGGATGATAAACAAATTGGGTATGTGTTTGTTGTTGTTGATGATGAAGATGAAGATGAAGATGATGATGAATTGATGAGTAAAAATGCTATCTTTTGGGAGGAGACAAGTGTGCTTTGTTGTTCAGAGTTGGGAGATGTTGGCCTGCGGGTGGATGGATAGAGAAAGATGAGATAAAATGATGCTAGGCATCCAAACGACGTCGTTATATACTATTAACCAACCAACCCAATTAAACAACCGTAAGGGCACCACACGCCAACAAGGCTTTAACCATCATGAACTTTAGGGAAGTCAACAAAGGTGAAAAACCAAGCACCACCACCGAATTAGAGAAAGAAAATCTCATTTAAGTTATATGTTTTAACTATTTTAAAAGGGGCTAACTGTAGACGGCCTGAGCTCTTTGGTGCAAACTCGTGCAAACTCGGGTTTCACTATTCATAGGTAGACATTTTAGGGTGGTCAGCTCATGGTGATAATCGAAAACCCAGACTAACATGCTGCTTCCCATCTCCTCTCACATGACTAATTTAAATAATTTAAATATTTCAAATGTTTAGATATGGTATCTTGTAACAAACTAAACCTTTGTATACTTTTGAATATGGCTATTAAACACCCATAATCGTCAATCAATATTACTGCTAGGGGCCCAAGATCAAATCATAACCATTGTTATCTTTGGTAGTTGTTCTAATCTCATTTAACACATTGTCCCTATGCTCGAACAGCCCAAGAGGCCTGGTAATGACTTACCTCTAATTATGTTAGTGTGTTGCGGTCTAGAGTTATCTCCCTCAAACCAAACTCGATCCGCTTGATTGAATCTATTATGTCAAGTTTGCAAATTTGTAGTGTGTTATAAACTAAACTGTTGTCTTAAAGAAAAGAACATCCACCTTCATACAGCTCTAAACTCCTCTTTTGTTGATCATGCCATCAATGATAAACCCAACCCAACCATCCCCGTATTGGATGGTATATAACACAACAAACTTGTGTCACAAATTTTGCACAAGACTAGTGGTGTTTTTATTAATTTTTTTCTTTTTTTGTCATTTTTTGTAAAGGATCTTCGCACTGGAGCGCTTTTCACTAGTGGTGGCTTTATTAATTTTTTTCTTTTTTTTGTCATTTTTTGTAAATGATCTTCGCACTGGAGCGCTTCTCATGTGGGAGGAGAATGTTGACAAAGTTATTACCTTCAATAGCCATCTCAATCGCAAGTTAACTCCACCAACAAATACTCCTTTCTCAATTGGCATCATAAACTTAGGTATATGTCGCTTCGAATACTCAAAACTATTAGTATTAGTCGAGTTTCTTAAAGTTAAATTTAATTCAAGCTTTCATTGTTCATCTTGTTCTACCAATAAAAGTAACAAGATTCTATTTGGACAAAATCCTCTCAATGTAACTAAGCCTTTACAATTAGTTTATACGGATGTTTGGGGGCATTCAACAATCCATTGATGGGTTCACGTACTATGTCATCTTTGTTGATTATTTTTCACCCATGAAACGGAAGTTGGGTGTTTTTATATCATTTCCACAGTTCAAAACATTGGTTAAAATAATTTCAATATGTCTTTTATATCTATTTTCTCCAATTATGGTGGTAGATTTTTAACACCTAATCCTAATTTTTTACACACTTAGGATAATCAATTTTATCCTCCCCCACTCCCTTTCTTACACCGTAAAAAATGGTACTATGGAACAACGCCATAGCTACATAGTTAAAACTAGGTTGGTATTCTTCACTACGTCGGTCTTCCCTCTCAACTTTGGAGACACGCCTTCCAAACCGTGACTTTTCTAATAAATCATCCTCTTATTCCTATCCTTGATTCCTAAAGTTTGTTCACAAAAATGCATGGTAAACTATCAAACTTCACTAAAGTTCAACCTTTTGGTTGTATATGCTACCCGTGGCTACGACCCTACTCTACCTCTAAACTTCAACCATGCTCGGCCTCTTGTGTTTTCCTTTATCACTCCAGCTCAAAATCCGATTATACGTGCCTAGACTTAACAACACTAAAGGATCGGTAAGGGTTATGCAACAGTTTCACAAGGTGTAGAGTATAACACTTAACAGATCAAATAGGAAATAAGACAAATAACACAAAGAACAAAAGTAAGAACACAAGAACAATGGGATTGGTTTTCAAGGATGATGTATATTGATCTTAAGTGTTTTACAATTGTTACAAGGCTTAGTCCTAAGAAGTAGTTACATGAGACACTTTATACTACATCTTACAGCCAACCATACTTTGAATGCCAGCTGGAACACTAATCTAGACAACAAGATCAATGTAAGATCAAAAGGCAAATTGCTTTTTAACAAGTGACTATGACATGTCATTGCTCACATCCTAATCTATTACAAAAAGGATAAAAGTACAAGAATAGAAAGTTATATACTCAAAAACCATAATGTATAGTTGACAAAAGTATGGAGATAATCATCAACTTGTATAAGTTGGTGAGTCTTTAAAGATGGCAGTGAAAAATGATTCAACTTTTGTTAAAAGTAAGTCAAAGAAAGCATGTATTCTCTGTCTTCAGAAGAAATCAATCTTCAAGCTTCGATAGACTTTGTATTGAAGCTTCGGAAGCTTCACTTTTGGCTTCGGAAGAATTTGGTCTTTAGCTTCAAAAGATTTGACATTTAGTGAATTTTTTATGCATTGTCAAATCTTTCTAAGTAACCTCCTTTTACTTCAGAATGCATGATGAGAGATCTTTGGTTAGCATCAGCCTCTAAGATAACTCTTACAAACTGCCCCAGGCTGATGCTACCAAATCTTAAGGATAACTATTAGTCTTGATCGGATCTTCACTTGTTTACAACCATCATTAGAACCAGAGTCATTCCTCTATTCATCAGTTGATCTGGATTTTTTAGGCTCTCATAGTAACTCCTCATGTCTAAGAGTTCATGCTAAGGAAGGTCAAGCATATTCTGCCAAAACTTTGGAAGTTTTTATAGCTTTGGAAGTTTTGAAAACTGAACCTTCAAAGCTTTTGCATCCACTTTAGCAGACTTCAGTGCTTTGGAAGCATTCATTTCTTCCAACACCAAACTTGCTTCTGAATACAATTTTCCACCTATCTTCTTCTTGTTCAACTTGGAGCTTCCGAAGGAAAGTGATTTTCCTTTTGAAGCTATTTTCTTCTTGCTCTCGAAGTCTTCTTCTTGTTCATATGGATGGTACTCTTAGAATTGTAGATGCAATCAGTTGTACCACCACACATGTTGCATTCCACAGGCATACTTCTTAGGGTCTTCTTATGAGGAGAAGGTTGATCTTGATCTCTTTCTAGCTCTTTCTTCATCTTCTTAGATGATGCACCAGGCTTCTGAGGGTGAAGCTTGCTCTTAGAGTTGGATGGTTCACGATGTACAGCAGTGGTGCAGACTTGTTCAACCTTCTTCTTTTGACCAATATGGTTTAAACTTGAACTAGGACTACTGGTACTAGAGTCCTTAGTTAGGTCTTCAGTCTTCACCACCTCAAACCCAACATATTTAAAGACTTGTTTTTCCTTGGGATTGAAGGTGGGCTTGATTTCTTGGATTTTTTGATTTTCTTTTAGCAGTCCTGATCAAATTCTTTCTAGCTGACTTGGCCATCCTTGGTTACTTCTTTTCTCAAGGAGTATAGTGACCCTTCTTAGAAAGAACCTCCTCACTCGTTTCTGGTTTAACCTTCACTATATCATCTTCATATTCATCCTCTTATTGGATAGGATCAATAAGGGGAAACTCATCTTCACTAGTTTCATATCTTGGAGATCTAACAGATAATAATGTGTGTGGAGGAGCTATCTCACTTGATCTTAGTCACTATTTGTTCTTATAACAAATCTTTGCATGCAAGGATGAAGATAGATATTCTTGAAGGTTTCCTCTTCAAGAACATATTTTTCTGTCATGTTTTTGTTGATCACAAGCTCAAACTAGCATTCAGTTAACTTGGTAACAACATCTTTGATTTGAGTCCAGTAATTTGTGTGCTCATGTTTAAGAGTAGATATTGTTTTCTATAGATATTCTATTTTAAGTTTATAGTCATTTTCTACTATTTTGAAATCAACTTTTAAAATATTCAAAAACTTAAGATCAGACCTCACTTCCAAGTTATAGGACCTATACATGTTTACTTTAGCAATGCATTCGGGAGTACAGAGATGTTCAAATATCTTAGCTTTATCATGGCCAGCCAGAAGTGCTTGGTTTGTAGAGACATCCTCTACCTGAAAGCTCTAGTCAAAGCTTCCATGTTCAACAACAACAACTTGTTGCTTTGGTTGGCTTGGCTTTTCAGTTCTAGGAGCTGCATTAGTGTAGTTTGAATGGATTGTGTTTGGCCACCATTTGCTCTTGGTGTCTTACACACTCTAGCAAATTGGCCCATTTGGTTACAGTTGTAACACTTTACTTTGCTTTTATCCATCCTAAACTTTTCACTGGTTACATTACTGGGAAACTTTCTTCCTATTCTCTTGTAGAACTTCTTGATTCTATGAGTAAGAAGAGCCATCTACTAGACTATCTCCTACACTCCAGGTCATCTGGATGGATGCAATCCAAGTCTTTAAAAGTGAAAAGAAAGTTTCCATAACTTTCATCTGAAGACACAAAGGCTTGAGATAAGCTTGGTTCTTGGAATGGGCTTCATTGGGTGTATCTCTCCCTTGGTATCTCCAAAGAGGTGGTGAAATGACCCTTTTATGAGTTGTCAGGGTAGTAGATGAGATGATACTGTGGTTCTTTACTATCCCATTCAACCACATGAAGGGCTGAACTTTGTTGATTGTTAAGAGAGTTGCTGGATGGATTTTGCATGTTCATCTCCATATGGTAACCGCTTATCTCTTATGAAACACCCTCGTTTGAAGATAGCTCTTGAAAGCTTGATCCTACACCAGATCGTAGGCTAGTTTGGATGATTACAATATCTAGCATTTACAAGATCTAATGTCTCCTTCGTTGTAATCAGTTATCTTTATACATGCATTCTCAAACGGGTGCTTTATAGGTCAAAGGCATCATTTATTATGGACTATACTTGAATTAAGGAGCTCATCTTCATCTTAGTGCATCCTCTAATTTAGATTGTGGTGATATCACAAATGGTGGGCAATCAACCATCAAGTATCTCGTCTATCTTGGCTCCAAGATCATTTTTTGGATATCTACTCACTAAAAACGAGTCTCTCAAACGTCTATGATGCCAAGTATATTGCAAATGCCACAGCTAAACTTGCTTGGATCAAAAACTTGGTCTATTTTTAATATTGTCTCCTAAACTATTTTGTGATAACATCGGTGCCACAAATCTTTGTGCCGGTCCACTCTATCACACCTGCATGAAATATGTAGCAATAGATTATCATTTTATTCAAGAGCAGGTTACAAACACAACACTAACAAAGGAAATTCATTTGGTCAATTTTTTTCTCTCGCTAGTTTCTCTCTCTAGGAAATATTCTCTCTGGGCGATTTTGGCAATTCTGTGGGTTCCGAAATTTTTCTTCCTGATTTAGTTGTTCCAATCGGTTGTTTTTCTTCCTTTTAATCATTTAACCTTCTGATTATCTTATGGATCATAATCCATTGATCCATTCTATTCCAATTTCAAATTTGAAACCAATTTCAAATTTGAAACCTCCCGAACCTCCCGATAAGGGGCGACCAGGGTGCTTGTCTGAAATTGAGCAATTAACTTCCAAATTGATTGATGATTCCACCATGGCTGATCCTGGTGGAGATGATATCATCCAAATGGCTGGAATTAATCAGCAACATCTCAATTCAATTGATTCTTTGCTGGGAAGTATGAAGGAGGCGAAGGACATTCAATGTGGAACTTCCTCTTCTGCTATTGCTGAGCCTAGTCCTGCTCGAATTACTCGTGCGGCCCGAAAGAGGTTGCAAAGGGCTCTTACTACTGAAGATACAAATCCAATCAAGCATAATCGGCGATCGTGCACTCCAGTTAATCATAGTGCCAATCGGAAAGTTCAATATCTTATGGAACCAGAGGCTTTGGTGGCTGTGAATACATCTTTGGGTCCTGTAAGTGTTTCTCCTCGGGTTAAACAGATTGCTTTATCTTTATGTTCTAAAACTAGGAGGATTGGTAGTCATGTTACTCCTCAGGCTTCTCCTGTTACTGTCTCTCTTAGTGCTAATCCTCCTAGGATGGGTATGGGGTTTGGTAGTAATCTGAATAGAATTGATCTTGTGTTTGATCCTGGAGTTGTTGGAAGTAGTACACCTTGTCAAAAGAAGGGTGGTGGTGTGACTAGTGAGGACAACAAGAATGTTGGCATATCTGTTTTGGGTAACCCTCCTGTGGTGAGTAATGATAGTATTTTTAATAAGGTGTTGAGCCTGAAGTTGTGTTCACTGCTTCAAAGGAGTTGGAAGGGGGTCCTAGCATTAAAAGCTCCTATCTGGGTGATGTTAAAGGTGCTCAGAATGATGTTAGGGAAGTGAAATTGCATTATGTTCCACCTGTGATTCTTCCGAATGGGAAAAAATTGTCAGGCTGAAAAAGGAGCAATTAGCTCCTACCATTGCTGCTAATTCTCTCACTCTGTACAGTTATACTATTGGATCTAAACTTTCTTATGGAGTTGTGAATTACCATTTAATGAGAATGTAGAAAGCTCATGATATTATTGATGTTGCTTCAAACAGTTCAGGTTTTTTCTATATCAGGTTTTCCTATGAAGAAGGATAAGTAAGGTATTAGAATATGGAACTTGGTTGATAAATGGTATGCCTTTATGTGTTAAGAGATGGGAAGTGAACCTTAAGTTGATGAAATAGGAACCTAAAAAGATCCCTGTGTGGGCATCAATTGTTGATTTACCTTTGGAGATTTGGAGTGAGGAGTGTTTCAGTCCTATTATTAGTTGTATTGGTGATCATATAATGCTAGAAAGATGACGAATGATAGATGTTCTAATAATAATGGTAGATTTGGATTTGCTTGGTTTTTAGTGGAGGTCAAAGCTGATTATGAGCTGGCTGAGTATGTTAAGATCCATTATCCTTTTGTGGGTAAGATGCAAGGTAAGAGCATTTCATTAAAAGTTGATTATCAATGGAAGCATCCTTGGTGTTCCTATTGTTGTGTGTTTGGTCACATGCTAGAGAAGTGTTCCTTTAGACCTCTATCTGCAGCTGAAAAAGATAGAGTGGAAAAGGAAAGGGCTAATAATAATGGGTTGGGGAGGGATGTTATTAATGATTCTGATGATGGTTTTCAAGTAGTGGGCAAAAAGAACAAGGTCGTAAAGAAAGCTTTTGATCAGAATGGACAATCGGATGGTAGATCCTCTCATGTGAGAACTAGTGTGTTTAATAGGTTGGGTGGTTATTCTGGACCAAAACCTGGGAGGCCTGATGGAAAGAGCAATTTCAGAGGTAGTGGGCAGGGTAATGGTGGTAACATTGGTGGTCAAGGGAGTTTAGGTAAGAATTCTGGAAGTAGGGGTAATCAGGGTCACTCTAGTCACAAGAATGGAAAAAAGAATGGAGGTATGAAGTATATTCCTAAAAAATATGCTATGACTAATATATCTAAGATGAATTTTAAAGTTTTCTCTCCTCAAGTTGGAAAATCTGATTAGGGAAAGATTCAGGAGAATGAGATTGAGGTTGACAAGAATGTTTTTGGGGTTGCTAATATTGAAAAGAATACTAAAGTTAGTGGATCAAATAATAAGAAGTTGTTTAACATATTTGAAGTTTTGAGGAAGAAGGGGTTGGTTGAGGATGATGAGGTGGAGGATATTTATGAGGATTTTGATGAGAAGACAGGCTTGTATTTTGATCAACGTGATGAAGTATGGGAGTATATTGATAAAAGAGAGTTACCTCCAATTGGCATTCTTAATGGCTGGACTGAAATGCAAAGAAAGTTCTTTTATTGGCAATGTGATCTTCATCAAATTATAATTGAAGAGGTGGAGTCTGATGAGGAAGGAACTGTTGGATTTATGGTGGATGGTTCTGAGATGGTTGATATTCTTGTACTGGGTGATTTAGATGCAGGGCCTTATAATTCTACTGTTTAATAATGCTGAAAGTTGCAGCTTGGAATATCAGAGGTCTTAATGAAGCCTCTAACCAAAAGCAAGTGGTGGATTTGACTAAAGATCAAGGTATTAGTTTGTGTTCTTTAGTTGAAACTCATGTTCAAAAGAAAAATATAATAAAGTGTTTGGTAAAGTGTTTGGGAAATGGATGTGGAGTTCTAATGCTAGTAGTTGTTTAGGATACACTAGGATTGTTGTGAGATGGGATCCTAAGACTGTTAATATTACAGTTATAAATCAATCTTATCAAGTTATTCTATGCCATGTGTCTCCGGTTGATGGGCAAAAGAGTTTTTTCTGTTTGTTTGTTTATGGACATATTCGGATGGTGGGTAGAAGATACATTTGGAGAGAATTATCTAATCATAAAGGGGTGGTTAAGGATAGGCCTTGGT
Source organism: Flaveria ramosissima (assembly GCA_025215565.1). Classification (NCBI taxonomy): domain Eukaryota; kingdom Viridiplantae; phylum Streptophyta; class Magnoliopsida; order Asterales; family Asteraceae; genus Flaveria; species Flaveria ramosissima. The sequence continues at coordinate 31,763,558 of CM046040.1, read as the reverse complement.
GTATAATGGGGGATTTTAATGTGATTTTTGATACTGCTGAACGCTTATCTGGGAGTTCTGGGATTACAGCTGTAATGGCTGAATTTAAGGACTATATTGCTGAATTAGAGATTGATGATCTGAACATGTCAGGGTTTAAATTCATCTGGAATCAAACTCCTGGTAAAGCAATGGGAGTCTTAAAAAAGTTGGATAGAGTTATGGGCAATCTTGATTTTATGACTGAATTCCCTGCTGCCAAAACTGTTTTCTTACCTTTTCTTCTATCGGATCATACCCCTGCTGTTCTTTCTATTCTAGAAATGGTGAAAACTAAGCATATGTCTTTTAGATTTCATAACCACTTGACAAGGAAAGAGAGGTTCCTCCCCACTGTACAGCAAGGATGGAATCTTAGTGTTAAAAGATACTCTATGTACTCTATTGTGACCAGATTAAAGAGGTTGAAAAGTCCTATGATATCTTTAAATTTCCAACAAGGTAACTTGTTTGAAAAGGTTGTTAATTTAAAGGCTGAGTCGAAATGTGTTTAGAATAAAATTGTTGAAGATCCTCACAATATGGAACTTAGGAGTCAAGAGTTTAATTGTTTAAAATGTTATAATGAGGCCTTATTAATTGAGGAGCTGTTTTAAGCAGAAGGCTAAGGTGGAATGGTTAAAAGAGGGTGCAGGACCAGTGAAGGGCTTAACAATTTACAACACAATAATATAAAGAGGAGATTAACCAAACTTGATCAAACAGTAAACTGGATTCACCATAATAATAATACTAAGAACACAAGTAACAAGTAAGAGACAGAACAAGAGAGTTGGGTTTCAAGAATGCAGTATATTGCTTTCTCAAGTTCTATTACAAGTGTTACAAAGCATAAAGAAAGATACTAGAACATGGAATACTTATATTACAACCTACAGCCGGCTATACTTTGAAAGCTAGCTGGATACAATTGACTAGACACAAACAAAATCAATTGTAGAATCAAAAGGCATATCTGCCTTTTGACCTTGTGACTATGACATGCCATAGCTCACATCCTTATCTATTACAAAAAGGATAAAGTACATAAAGTAGAAGGTTACAGACTCAAGACCTCAATGTACAGTTACCAAAAGCATGGACCTTTTCACCAACTCATGTAAGTTGGTGACTTTACAGAGATGCAGCGGAAAGGTGTCCAGCTTTATGGAACAGTACATCAGATAAAGCATGTTACTAAAGGTCTTCGGAAGAAATCTGTCTTCATAAGATGAAGCTTCGGAAGACTTTGTCTCTGAGGCTTCGGAAGACTCCATATTTGGCTTCAGAAGATGTTGGTCTTGGCTTCGGAAGATTTTACACTTAGAATATTTCTAGTGCATGGTGTAAAACTTCCGAAGCAATTCTACTTTAGTTCTTTAGTGCATTGCTTGCAGAGAGACTTTGGATGTTTTGGTTTGCATTAGACTTAAAGGAATCCTTACAAACTCTCCCTAGGCTGATGCTACCAAAACATTTAAAAGATCTTCAGATGTTAGTAGTCTTCAGCACAATCATGACCATACCCTTCTTCATTAGATGGTCAGGATCATTCAGACTTTCATAGTATCTTCTCATCTCAAAGAGATCATACAGAGGTAAGTTGGTTATGTCTTGCCATGTATAGACATTCTCAACACCTTGATCTCTGATTACATGCCATCTTTCTGGATTGGTAGAGAAGGTATAGGATAGGATGGGTGTCTCAGCTGCAAGAGGAGCCACTTGTACTGGAGTTGATTGGGCTGCCTCTTCATGCACTTCCTTAGGTTGATCTTACTCAGCCTGAGGTGTAGAGGTAGATGATTTAAGCTTCTTCTTCTTAGACTTTGGTTTAGAAGCCATCCTCTTTTTCCTTTTAGATGACTTTAACTGAGAAGACTGGTCTGCAGTACCTTGTTGATCATCCTTGTCTTTCTCAGATGGGTGTTCCCCCCTCACAGGTTCAGAAGGAGAGGGAGTTTGACCCTGCTGTGGATCAGAAGATGAAGCTTGCTGAGGCTCAGTAGGAGGTCCGGGTTGTGTTGTCTCAGGTTGTTCAACCTTAACCTCCACTTCAGGTGGGACTTGACTTGGAAGAGAGTGTAAGTCAATCAGTTCTCCACTCTTGATCTTCTGCTTAATTACCCTTATATGCTCATCCATTGTGGATAGAGACATAGGGCCAAGTCTCCTTCCGGAGAATCCATACAGCTTCAAGAAGCTCATCATCCTTTGTCTGTCAGCAGACTTCTTCATACTCTTTTGGATGATGGCTCTTGACTTTGCAGCTTCTTCCCTTAGCTTCTTCTTAGTTGTCTTTCTCTCCTTGACTAACTCAAGCTCAAGTTGTTTTAAGTACTCAAACTCAACAAAGTCATAGGACAAGGGAAGAAGTGCATCTGCCTGATAGAAGCATGTGACACTTAGGTAGTTGATCATTTTGATCCTATCTTCTTCTTTGTCTACCTGAGGTTCTTGTTGAACCACATCTTCTTGTACAGGGCTTTCTTGACCTGGGGAGAGAGTAGGAGCATGCTTGTAGAGTCTTTTCTGTCTCTTCTCCTCTTTGATTTGGAGAAGTAACCTTGCATCCTCTTTTTCTTTCATCTCTCTTGACACTTCCATATCAGCCAGTTCATTTAGTTGTTCTAAGGGGAGAGAAATGATTTCATCAATGTCATAGTTCCTGGTCTGCAGGTAAGTAATCCTGACTGCCCTCAACTCATCATCTTGAGTATTTGGTCTGGGGGCAGTCCTGATTGCAGCTTGCATAAAACCTGAAGACCCAGAGGAACTTTCTCCCCTTAGCTTCCTCTTCCTATCTCTCTCATCCTCCTCAATTTCCTCAGGAGTCAAAATCCTTTTTCCTTTGTCACCCACAGACCTTTGTGACTTAGGGTGGATAGAGGTTTGACCTTCATTGCTTGGTGTAGCATCCATGCTCTGGCCAGAGAGAGGCTGAGAAACACCTTCAACAACAGGTGTCTTAGAGGGAATGTGGATCTCTGCAGCAGTTGATGATGATGAGACAGGGATGTCAGGTTCTGTCACTGGGCCTTCAGTCAAGGTTTCCCCTATGAAACTAATCTTAGGGTCCACCTCCACATCCATTTGACCGATGGCATTACCTGATTGCCTAAGTCTCCTTCTTAAGCTAAACTCTGCAGTGATCCTGTCTTGGATTCTTTGAGCCAATCTGTCAGCTTGTCTTGAGTTGCTTGGGTTGACAAGTGGCATATTGACTAGATCCAGACCTTCAAAGAAGTTCAAATTTTGAAAGTCAAATACTTCTTGTTGCCCTTGAACTCTGTGACGAATAAGGGCTCTTCTATCAGCATCATACCTCCACCTTATGATGTAGTTTGAAGTTCCTTGAGGTGGGGATGACACAACCCTTGGTATACCTTCCTCAAAGAGACTCCTAATGATAGAGTCTATAGAGTCCACATTAATATGAACTTGAGGAAGTTGCTGAGAATGCACAATTGCAAGTGAGGATGGTGAGACCTCTATGTCCATTCTCTATGAAGAACTCCCAGGTTCTGTGGCTGCAATGACATTCTGTCCCTTTTTGGTAGCATCACCCACTTGCATAGGTGAGCTGGAGGATAAATCAATAACATCCACAGGTTCTTGTGTTCCTGGTTGAGCTCTTCTTAAAGGTCTCCCATCTAGTTTTTCCTTAAGATATGAAATCTCAAGTTGCTGATCATTGACCCTGTTGTGTAAGGTAGTCACCTGAGATTCAAGGTGACTGACCTTTGAGACTAGGTAAGTGCATGTTTTAGACAATTTGTGCACCATTAGTCTCAGATTCCCCTCTTCTTCATCAGAAGAATCATTGGGGGATGAGATGATTAGACCAAAGTCCTCTCTCTCACCACCAGCTAGAGGTTCTTGGCTGCTGGTCTTCCTCTGCTCACTGGCAATCTCAATTGAGATATCAGTGGGTTGAGTTGCCATGGTTGAGGTCTTAATGATGTAATCACTTGTAAAAGTGAGAGCCTCTTCCATATGGACATCCTGAACAGGTTCAGAAGTGTCCACCTCAGTTATAGGTGACTGATGTGGGCTAGACTGAGGAGACTTAAGAGTACTCATCTCTCTTTGAGTAGGGGAAGAGAAGAGAGACTCATGGTACTCACTGAATCCTAAGTCTTCATCAGTATAGAAGGATAGGTTGGGAATGGGTTGGTTTAGATCTAAAGGCTGGGGATGGTAACTGTCGCTTGAAGGTTGTTCACTTGAGTGTTGAGACTCAAAGTGAAGGCTTAAGGCTGTTGGGCTTGTGAGCTCATCAGGGTGAGCATGAGGAACCTCAGCCCTGATAGTTGAAGAGATGGGAGTGGTTTTCTCCTCAGGGGAAGTGGGAGCTGTAGTGTCCACTTCCTCCTATAAAGGTGAGTATATGGGGACCTGCACAGACTCAATAGCTTGAGCAGGGATTCGTTTAGATTTTCTTTGGTAGGTGAGGGTTACTTGAGGCCTTTTTAGTGGTAGAGAGGTAGAAGGTGTGGGTTCAACACTAGCTTGTGTTGCTAGGTTGTCACCTTGAGCAAGGAGCTCTAACATTTTGGGGACAAGGGCTGTTTCTACCCCTGAGAAGCCTACAGTTGGCTTCTTCATGATTTTAAAGATGCCGGGCTTCATCTGTCCCAATTTAAGAATATTATCTGTTTCCCTCAATTGTGAGCCCTGTTCACAGTTGAGAATGTGTTGAACATATCTAGGAAACATATAATACTCTAAGGAGTCCAAGTTAGCAAGTAAATTGGTATAGACAAATTGAGAGTACCTGAACTTGACCCCTTGAACCATTTCATGCACTATGAAGGAGAGATCCTCAGGAATCTGGTCCCACCCTCCATGTTTGTTTGACAAGCTGTGGATAACCACATGGAGTAGGTATTTCCACTGGGATGAGACCTTCCCTTTCCTGAAGGTCTTTACAGAGAAATCTCCCTCATAGCCCATCTGCTCAAAGGAATGATTGACAGCTTCCTTTGGGAAGGACAACTCACCTTATTCATCATCCAGCTGCAAATGAGTGTTGATGATGACCGGAGTGATGAAGATTGTCCTCCCTTGCACTGTGACAGACAGTGCCTTCTTCCCATCCATAATGACCTCTTGGCAGGTCTTCCAAAATTCAAGCACATGATCCTCATACAGAGTAGGATCAATGGTTAGGGAGGTGAAGTAATTTGATAGAGTTAAGAATTGGCAAATCTCTGAGAAACTTTCATCTTTCTCAGAGCTTAACAGAGCAACCTGGTTGTGTTGCCTGTGAAGTTGCATGGAGAAATCTGGGTTGTTTCTGCGGTTAAGGTTGGCCATTTGAGAAGCTTAAGGTTGAAGAAAGGTAAAAAGCAAAGGCGGTTTGGGAATTAGGTTTGAGGAATAGTAGAATTGAAGAAGATAGTGAGGAAGAGGGGGAACCGTTGGGTATTTATGTGAAAAGGGATTTGAACCAAAGTTAATGAAAGAGGATAAACTTTGAAATCCGAAAGTCGGTCCCACCTCTGAAAAAGTAGTTTACTTTTGCTCAAAAAGTAGTTTTCTTGGAATTCGAAAAGCTTCCGAAGGTAAATTATCTTCGGAAGTTTTAATGAAAAAGCTTCCGAAGCTAAAGTGACTTCGGAAGATTTTTCTTAGAGTCTTGAAAATTTTGCTTCGGAAGAGAAATAAACACTTGAATGCTTTGTATATAAAACAACAAAGCTTCCGAGAGTTAATTTTGCTTCGGAAGGAAAAAGTCCTTAAAAACAAATAAGTGTCTGAGACAAGTATTTAAGCTTCGGAAGATAGATTTAGACTTCTTCCGAAGGTAAAATTTCTTAGACAGTTATTTATTTTGAAGACATGATTTTCTTCCGAAGGTAAAAATATATCTTCCGAAGGATCAGAAAGTTTTCAAGAATCTAAGGAAAGTCTTCAAAAAGGATTTGATATCCAAAGAAAACATGAGCTTATGAAAGTGATGAACTAGACAACTTAGGACACACATATTTTAAGAAATAATTAGAATTAGTTTTAAGAAAAGATCTACTCAAAGTTAATCATCCCAATAGCTGATATTAGATATTTAAATCTCTGTTCATCAAAAGCTTTTGTAAACAGATCAGCATATTGTTTGTCTGTATGAACTTTGACTAGTTTAATTAATCCTTTTTCATAGTTATCTCTTATTAAATGATACCTGATATTGATGTGTTTGGTCCTTGAGTGTTGCACAGGGTTCTTAGTGATAGAGATAGCACTATTGTTGTCTATGTGGATAGGAGTCTCTTTGAAGTTGAATCCATAGTCTAGCATCTGATTTTGAATCCAAAGCACTTGAGCACAGCAACTTGTAGCAGTAATGTATTCAGCCTCAGCAGTTGATGCAGACACACAGGATTGTTTCTTGCATTGCCATGAGACAACCCTTCCACCAAGGAATTGACATCCTCCAGATGTAGACTTTTTAGTCATGTTGCAACCACCATAATCACTATCTGTATAAGCATACAATTGAAGTCAGGATTCTTTGGATACCATAAACCAAGTGTTGAAGCACCTTTGAGGTATCTTAAAATATTTTTGATAGTGATGAGGTGAGACATCTTAGGGTTGGCTTGATATCTTGCACAAATACATGTAGCAAACATGATATCAGGCCTGCTAGCTGTAAGATACATAAGAGACCCAATCATAGCCCTGTATAAATGTTCATCTACACACTCCCCCTCAAGATCAGGTCCAAGGGAGTGGTTTCTGGCTATGGGTGTCTTAGCAATCTTACAATCAGTCATGTTGAACCTTGAGTATGTCCTGAACATACTTTGACTGACTTATGAAAATGCCATCTTCAACTTGCTTCACTTGAATTCCCAGAAAGAAGTTGAGTTCTTCCATTGCACTCATTTCAAATCTGTCTTTCATCAGCTTCTCCAAGTCTTTGCAGAGCTTTGGATTAGTTGAACCAAAGATGATGTCATCTACATACACTTGAACTAGCAATAAGTCATTTCCCTTTCCTTTGATGAAGAGAGTTCCATCTATAGTACCTCTCCTGTATCCATGTTTACAAAGATACTCAGAAAATGTCTCATACCACTTCCTGGGTGCCTGATGCAGCCCATAAAGAGCTTTGTCAAGCTTGCAGACATAATCAGGATGATCAGGGTCTACAAAACCAGGTGGTTGTTTGACATACACCTCTTCATCAATCACTCCATACAGAAAAGCACACTTTAAATCAAGTTGAAAGACCTTGAAGTTCTTGGATGCAGCAAATGCCAGGAATATCCTAACAGCTTCTAATCTTGCTACAGGAGCAAAGACATCAGTGTAGTCAATCCCTTCTTCTTGTGTGTATCCTTGAACAACTAGTCTTGCATTGTTCTTGATGATAATGCCTCTATCATCCTTCTTATTCCTAAACACCCATTTGGTTCCAATGGTGTCTTCCCATGAGGAAGAGGACAAAGGTTCCAAACTTTTTGCCTTTTGAATTGAAGCAACTCTTGTTGCATAGCTTCAACCCAACTTCCATCCTTTAGAGCTTCCTCAACTTTCTTTGGCTCTATCTGGGATAAGAAACAAGAGTGAAGACAAACATTTGCTTCATGGGTTTGTCCTCTTGTTCTTACCCCTGTGACAACATCTCCAATGATGTTTGTGGTGGGATGAGACTTGTGGATCCTTAGCTGAGGGATCAAAGCAAGTTGCTGAGAAAGATCTAAATTTGAGAAATTTAGATCTGGCATAGATGATTCACCCTCCACATCACCACACTTATCAAGATTTACTTGATCCAATGAGTGTGTGACATCATTGATGTTGTCATCTATGGTGTGGTTATTAGCATCAAGGAATTCCTGATCACTTTCACCATCACCATTGCAGGATCGGGTTTTATCACTTAACACTTGTAATTCTCTCAAACTCACTTATGATATCACTCAAACAAGATGAAGCAATGCCTTTAACAAGAGTTGATAATAATATAATAAGTAATCAAAAGGAACAAGCAGAAGTATTTTCAAGGTACTTGTATATATTACTTCTCAACTCAAGATTACAAGACACTTACAAGCATGTTACAAGAGTTACAATGAGAAACTATATATACTAGATCCTACAGCCGGTTATACTTGATACCAGCTGGAAACCTATGACTAAAGCATATACTACAATGCTATAGTTAAGGTATCTTAGATAAAGCATTATCTAAGATATGGTAGTCATGACATGTCCATGACTTACCTTTTGTCACCAACTAAAGATGGCAACTGTACTTAACATAAAAAGGTAAACAGTAGATTAAAGTATGGTCAACTACATGGCTTTTGAGAAAACGCCATGCAGTATCTCAGAGATTTGCAGCGGACTGTCAGACAGACCATACTTATGTCTACTGGATAATAGAAGTGTCTTCCGAAGGTTAACTGGCTTCGGAAGAACAAGTTCTTCCGAAGCCACTTATACTTCGGAAGATGCTTCTATGCTTCCGAGGCTTTGAGGACTTCTTTATCTTCGGAAGTTGGAGTTTTCCTTCGGAAGTGTATTTTACACTTAGACTTCGGAAGAGCTCCTTCTTCCTTCGGAAGTCCCACACTTGGCTTCGGAAGTCCTTTGTATGTTGTACTCAAAATCTTCTAAGTGACATAGTTTTGGTTGCAACAGCCTCTCTAGATCCAACAAACTCCCCTAGGCTGATGCTACCAAAACTTCACTTATTTCTACTTCTCAAAGTTTTCAGCACCAGGGACAAAAGATATTTGTCTGTCTCTCTATTCTTCCCGGAAGTGGTGCTGAGAAGCTTGTACAAGTCATTCGTGGATAGGAGATCCAGTCTATCACTTTGAATGACATGTACCCTTTGTTGTGACCCCCTGAAGAGAGTTAGTTGACGGGAGTTGTAGTCATACTCCCATCTAACTATGGACTCAAGTTCAGGACCTTCAACCATTTGAAGAAAGGCTTTGCCTTTGGTTGCTGATCCTTTCCTTTCCTCCTCCTTCTCAGTTTTGACTCCTCTTCGACCTTGCTTCTGGCAGTAAGCTCGGCCATGTGAAGGCTGCCTAGATGATTTCTGATGTGGGCAGCTACATCGGAGTTTGAAGGGTTGGAGAATGGTTTCTCTGCTAACTCAGCAATATCAAATCTGCTTAAGTGTAGCAGAGATGAGGCATTCAGCCTGTTAATCTCACCATTCTCTCTCTCAACAACAAAGTTGTGAGAAGAGTCTTCGAACCTCCACTGGACTATCTTCTTTCTGGGTACAAGAGGTTGTCTTGGTACCCTATCTCCTTTCTTTGTGTCCAGCAGAGTCACCAGCTTTCTCCTCAGCTTCTTTTCTTCCTCATTCAATGTATCTGAATTGAGGCCAAGGAGTCTTGCAGCTTGGTCCAAAGTTCCTCTGGGCAGATCAAGAAACTCATCTCTTGTGAGGGAACTTGAGGATCCATCAACATAAGTCAGGTTGACTGAATCCTCCTCACAGGAGATGTCGCTCAGAGTAGTGCAGTTGATGAGCTTAGTTTTGATCGCCTTGAATTCCTCCATAGAGAGATGTTTGGAAGGCTGAGGGGATGGTTTGATTGGTTGTTGGGTAGGTTTAGGAGTTTGGGTTCTGGCTAAGGTTTTAGGTTGGATGATGGGTAGTTTAGGTGGTTGAGGTGAAGGAGTTGGTAGTTGTGATGGTGTAGGTTCAGGGGTGAAAGGTTCAGGTTCAGTTTTATTGGGAAGGGAAAGGGTATAGGTTCAGGTTGAGGTTGGGTTTGGATTTTTGGCTGAGAGGTGGCTTTGAAGGTCATCCCCTGTCCCCTTCTATACATCTCTTTTCTTCTCCCCGCACGAATGTCAGCCTTGATGTCACTGACATGTCGTTGGAGAGTCTTCTCAGACATTGGACCCACCTGCCTGCCAGAGAAGCCATGAGCTTTAAGATAATTCTTCATCCAAGCTTTCTCACCTATCTTCTTGGCGGCAGACAGTCCAGCCTCTTCTTCTTTCTTCCTTTTCTCCACCAGCTTCTCCCTTGCAGCTCTCTTTCTCTCCTTCTCCATTTGATCTTGCTCTTTGTTGAAGAGCCATAAGATCGTATCACTATTGTGTGGAGACAACTCCTCTTGAGAGAATCCTCTGGAGAGTAGGAAAGTGATCCTTTCTCTCCTGAGCTGCAGATCAGCTTCTCTTTCTTTTCTCAGCCTTTCTTCTTCCAAGGCCAACCTTGCAGCCTCTTCTTTTTGCTGTCTTTGCAGCAAGGTTGCCTTTTCAAGCTCTATCAGCTCCTCTAATGGTAGCAGGAGTACATCTTCCGAAGCAGCCCCTAGACTGACAAGTCTATCAATTACCTCCACCCTTCTTCGATTGTTGACTGCCTCCTGGTTGGCTGCAGCTGCTTTGGTACTTGCAGCTAACAGTTTCCCAGTTGGCAGTCTACCTTTCCTTCTTAGCTTCTCCAACCTTTCTTCTTCCTGAAGCTCTTCCGAGGTCATCTTCCTCTTGCCTTTTATGTCTTCGGAAGTGCTAGACTTTGGTGGTTCTTGGATAGAAGATTCAGGTTGGGTGGTGGAGGTAGGAGCTGGGGTCAATGCAGATGTTATAGCTAATGGTTGGCTGAGAAAGTCCTCCCTATTAACCTCAGATGCAAGTTCCAGAATTGCATCTGTGACTATTAGATCATCGGAAAGAGAAAATAATCCTTCCGCAGCAGCAATCTCAGCTTCGGAAGTTTGTGCTTGTTCTTCCGAGGCTTTGAATTGTGCTTCGGAAGTCTGTGAAAACACACCTTCTGTCCCAACTGTTTCAGTTGCTGGGCCATCAGTCCTAGTTTCCCCTTCGAAATCAATCTCAGGTTCCACTTGGGCCTTAGGTTGACCAACTTCCTCAACAGTGGTAGGAGGTGCATTCAACCTCTGAAGCTCTTGAGCTCCAAAGTAGATCACAGACATATCTAGACTGGACTGTTCTATTAGGGACTCTAAAAGGAACTTGTTGAAGATCCTATTTAGATCCTGAAGCATCCTTTGATCCACTTGAAAGACAACTGGAGGAGGCTCAGGGAAGATGGCAGCTTGTTGTCTTGAGCTCAAAGAAGTAAGAGCTTGACTGATGGTATCCTGTCTTTGGCTTTGTCCCTCAACATTCTCCCCCTTTTTGGTAGCATCATCTTGAGAGGTAGATGAGCTAGAGGAAGAGGTCAAGGAGACCTGAACTGGTACATGCCTAACAGATCTCTCAATCTGTGTCTCAGCTAGTTTGGCCTTGAGACTTTCAATCTCAAGTTGCTGAGTGGCAGACCTATCCTCTAAAGTCTTAACCTTTGATTCAAGGTTTGAGACTTTAGAAAGTAGGTCTCTTATGGTGAGTTGCATACTTCCCTCATCTTCTTTTGAAGAATCACGGGGAGATGAGGTAACATACCTGGTATGTTCATCCTCACCACCAGATGTGGTTTCTTGGCACCCTGGTTTCCCTTGCACAATGATGTCTCTTTCAGAGGCATCATAGGGCATGGTTGCCGTAGATTCAGTCTGACTGTCGTTACCACTGTCCTGAGGATCCATTGAGGCTCCTTCAGTAGTGGCAGCTGAATCTACATGAGTCCCCTCCACATCAGTGGGACTCACCTCAGTAGGGCTTTGCTGGTGTGGGCTAGAGACAAGAGGTTTCTCTAGGCTCTGTTGATCCTTAATAGGGTGTAGTGGATCAACTTCATCACCTTTGAGAGACATAGTCTCTTCACCAGCTCCGGTCAATAGGTCAGTGAAAGAAAAGGAATGAAGACCTAAGGACCCGGGACTTTGATCAATGTCAAAAGGCATTGAGCTGTCCCTTTGTGGCTGCTCAGGGGAGTATAGAGACTCACCCTGAGGGCTATCAGCTGGGGTTTTGGGCTCATGGGTCTGAGACTGAGGAGACTCAAGACCCATATTGAGGTCAATAGTGAAGGATTGGTGGACCTCTGGCTGAGTGGGAGCCCCTTGTTCCACTCTAGCCTTTTTGGTTTGAAGAGGAGGGGCTTGTTCAATCAGAGTAGATTGAACAAGGGTTCGTTTGGTACGTCTCTGGTAGGTGACAGTGATGGGAGGAGAAGGTAGATTTGGAATGGTGAGGGTAGTTGCTGGTGTGGGTTCATCACCTGTGGGGTGAACAGGGATGTCACCAGGAGCCGTTGGCTCAATCATACCTGGAAGTAGTGCGGTATCCTTCCAGTGTAGTTGGTAGACACTCTCTTCAAGACCTTGAAGATGGTCGGCCTCATTTGGGGAGCAGACAGAGCAGCTGCACAGACAAGCTTACCCTGATCTAGCTCGCAGTTGATTATGTGCTGGAGAAATCTGGGATACATAAAGAATGTGTCCCTTTGCAGATTTCCCATAAGGTTAGTCAGCACAAACCTTGAATAGTTGAAGCGAAGGCCTTGTACCAACCCGTGAACTAAGCACCCGAGTTCATAAGGGATTTGATCCCATCCCCCGGATTTGTTAGATAGACAGTGAAGAACCACATGCAGCAGGAACTTCCACTTGTAGGAGAAGTTGAATTTGTAGACCGTTGACCTGCTTACATCTCCACCGTATCCCATTTGGAGATAAGAACTATCTAACTCAGAGACTTGGGGAATTCCGTCGGTGCGCCTTCATCATGGAGCTCAAGATGCTCCCTGATGATCTGTTCAGTGATGACCAACTCTTGGCCACAAACCTTGACCTAATAGCACGAACCCCGTTTAGGGTTTCAATCCGACCATTTGCCCAAAATTCGGACATTTGGTTGGAGTAGATGGTAGGGTTTACGGTCAAGGCTGTGTAGTATGAAGATTGGGCTAAGAAAGAAATGATATCAGAGAAGTCATCATCCTTGACGAGTCAAGGAGTGCGACCTGGTTGTGCTGAGGGTTTAAGGCCATTTGAGAAAGATAGCAGTAGAAAAGTTCTGAGTAAGGTAAATTGGAGAAGAAGAAAGCTTTTAGGGCAGTGAATTTGGTAAAAAGAGTGTAAGTGATTAACCGGAAGTATTTAAATGGGTGAAATGGCGGTTTAAAGGGTGGTTTGGATAAGATGATGTGAGGGTTCAGTGGATGATGTGACAAGGGCGGTAAGGTTAGACCATTTAAATAATCCGACATCATTAACAAATCTTTACTTTTTACAGAGTGGGGCCCAAAAGATTTCCGTTACACAGTAAAATCTTTCTTCCGAGCATAAAGTATTTCCGAAGGTAATGTTCTTCCGAAGGCAAATGTACTTCCGAAGGTAAATTGCTTACTTCCGAAAACACATGTTGCTTTCAGGTGGAGTGTATTAAGTGCTTCGGAAGTAGATCTGAGATGAACTCAATCGCTTCTTCCGAGACTTAGTACTCTTCCGAGAAGAAAATTATCCTATGAGAAATTTGCTTCGGAAGTTATGCTAGATATCTTCCGAGGGCTAATTTCTCTTCGGAAGAACTTATACTTAGATAAATAAGAAAGGATCTTTTGTAACAGGGCTTAGATTGTATTGACATAAGACTTTACACATTAAAAAGGTTTTCAATTGAGATTAACTAATCAATGTTTATCATCCCAATAGCTGTAATGAGATATTTAAATCTTTGTTCATCAAATGCTTTGGTGAACAAATCAGCATATTGTTCATTTGAATCAACTTTGATTAGTTTTATAAGATTTTTCTCATGAATATCTCTAATGAAATGATACCTGATATCAATGTGCTTTGTCTTAGAGTGCTTCACTGGATTTTCAGTGATGGATATAGCACTGTTGTTGTCAATGTGGATAGGAGTGCTCATGAAGTTGAATCCATAGTCAATCATCTGGTTTTGAATCCACAGCAGCTGAGCACAGCAACTTGCAGCAGCAATGTATTCAGCTTCAGCAGTTGATGTAGAGACACAGGATTGCTTTTTGCATTGCCATGAGATGATCCTTCCACCAAGAAATTGACATCCACCTGATGTTGATTTCTTGTTGATGTTGCAGCCACCATAATCACTATCAGAGTAACCATAGAGATTAAAATCACTATTTCTTGGATACCAGAGACCTAACTTAGGTGCTCCTTTGAGGTATCTGAGGATTCTCTTGACAGCAATTAGGTGAGACACCTTTGGAGCAGCCTGATATCTTGCACAAATGCAAGTTGCAAACATGATATCAGGTCTACTTGCTGTGAGATACATCAGAGAACCAATGATTGCTCTATACTGATGTTGATCAGTATCCTCCCCCTCAGAATCAGGGCATAAATCATGGTTTCTGGGTATGGGTGTCTTTGCTGCTTTACAATCCTTCATATCAAATCTTTCTAAGATATCATTGACATACTTAGATTGATTGATAAAGAACCCTTCCTTCAGTTGCTTTACCTGAATTCCAAGGAAAAAGTCCATTTTTCCCATAGAACTCATCTCGAACTTCTTCTTCATAATGCTCTCAAAGTCTTTGCACATTTGGTCATTTGAGGAACCAAATATGATGTCATCAACATAGACTTGAACTAGCAAAATGTCTTTCCCAGACTTTCTGATGAAGAGAGTCTTGTCAATGGTACCTCTAGTATAACCATTCTTCAGAAGAAATTGAGACAATGTCTCATACCACAGCCTAGGTGCTTGGTGCAGCCCATATAGAGCTTTATCCAACTTGCACACATAGTTTGGGTGCTGTGGGTCTTCAAATCCTGGAGGCTGGCATACGTAGACTTCCCTATCTATATCCCCATATAGAAAGGCACACTTGACATCAAGCTGGTAGACAGTGAAATTCTTGGATGCAGCATAAGCAAGAAAGATCCTAACTGCCTCAAGTCTTGCAACAGGTGCAAAGACATCAGTATAATCAATTCCTTCCTCCTGAGTGTATCCTTGAACCACCAGTCTTGCCTTATTCTTGATAATCAAGCCTCATTCATCTCTTTTGTTTCTGAATACCCACTTGGTGCCTATAGGTACTTGACCAGATGGTAGCGGACATAGGTTCCAAACCTTTTGTCTTTTGAATTGAAGCAGCTCCTCTTGCATAGATTCAACCCAGCTACTATCTTTCAAGGCATCTTCCACCTTCTTGGGTTCCATTTGGGATAAGAAGCATGAGTACAAGCAGACATTCCCATTGTGAGTTTGTCCCCTTGTTCTCACACCCTCAGAGACTTCCCCTATGATGTTTTCAGCTGGATGAGTATTGTGAATTCTGAGTCTTGGAATCACCTCCAGTTGCAAAGATAGGTCCAAGTTGGACATATTTTGCTCAGGAGCTTGAATACTTGGTCCAGCTGTTGTTTCAATCTCATTCAATGAGGACTGATTGAATGAAAGAGAAACATCATCATTTCTTTGCTGTGAAGCATCATTAACAGTTGCCTGTTCCTTCAAAATGCTGCTTCCATCAGCTTGGTGTTGTGCAGGATCACCTGAGGAGACTTGAAGATCATCAGGTGAATCCCTTGTTGAAGTTCCACTATTTCTTGAAATGGTTATGCTGTCAGATCTTTCAATAGTGGGAACTTGATTTGTTGTTGCTCTTGGAGAACTTGGAGCAGGTCTGGGAAGCTCAAACAGTTGATCTTTATCAGAATTGCTTTGAGCACCTGTTCCAGCTGAAACATTCTCACAAGATGGTTTAGAATAGTTTGGAAACAATTCTAAATCAAAAATATGATCAGGGCCATTCCCCCTAACACAAGGAGTGTGCTCATTAACTACAATGTTGGAGGATTCCTCAAATTGTTGGTTTTTAATGTTATAAACCCTGTATGCTTTAGAATAGGAGGAATATCCAACAAAGATAGCATCATCTGACTTTTCAGCAAATTTTGCCAAATTGTCTTTTGTGTTAAGTATGGTACACCTACTGCCAAAGGACCTTAGAAAGCCAATGAACTGTGGCCTCTTGTTCCATAACTCATAAAGGGTCTTTCCATGTGGCTTTACTACAAGAACTCTGTTCTGCACATAGCATGCAGTGCTAACTGCCTCTGCCCAGAAAGTTAGAGGCAGCTTTGAATCAGCTAACATAGTCCGAACAGCCTCAATAAATGTCCTATTTCTCCTCTCAGCAACACCATTTTGTTGAGGAGTTCTAGGAGCACTGTATTGTCTGGCAATCCCTTTTGAGTTACAAAATGAGTCAAGAACAAAGTTCTTAAACTCAGTCCCTTGATCACTTCTAATTATTTTTACCTTGTGATCAACTTGATTTTCTATTTTAAGAATAAAAGATTTTAAAGTTTCAGCAGTTTCATCTTTTGTTCTTAAAAAGAATACCCATGTAAATCTAGTAAAATCATCAACTACCACAAGGCAATATGATTTCCTTCCAATGCTCATTATACTTATGGGACCAAATAGATCCATGTGCAATAAGTGTAATGGAGTAGTGATAGAGTTAACAACCTTGGATTTATGAGAAGACCTGTGTTGTTTCCCTTTCAGGCAGGCAACACAGTTATCTTTGCAGAAAAATTTCTTTTTAGGCAAACCATGTACCAAGTTATTTTTAGCCAATTTATTCATTGTCTTAAAAATTGACATGACACATTCGTTTATGCCATAGTGTTGACTCATCACTATCAGCTTTGGAAAGAAAGCATGATACTTCTCCCATTGGGGAAGCATTGTTCATATCAAGCTTGTACATATACCCTCTCCTGGGAGATTTAAGAAGCACCAATTCCTGAGGAATTGTCATCCCAGGTTTGAGGATGATGCACTCTGCATGTTCTGTGAAAAGCATTTGATGCTTTTGATCACAAAACTGAGAAACACTTAACAGGTTGTGTTCAAGCTGTTTGACAAAATTAACTTTGTCAACTTTTAATTTTTCGTTGGATATACTTCCTCCGCCAGAAATATATCCTCCGGCCTCACCTCCAAACTGGACAGGACCTTCATCATAATGTTGAAATTGTTGAAGGAGAGATCTGTTCCCTGTCATGTGCCTGGAGCATCCACTATCTACAATCCAAATGTTGTTATTCTTGTCATATGGATGTTCCTACACATAAGGTGAGATAATTAGTTTTGATTGGAAACCCAAGCCTTGTTGGTCTTGGGTTCTTCCAATGAGAGTGACATGATTGAACCAAAATTTATGCATGGGGGTTCAATAGATGTCTCTAAAGAAGAGGTTTGGGCTACAGCATCTTCCTTGATCTTCCATTCCATCCCTTGGTTGATCATAGAAGATGAGCTTGATGAAGCTTTTGTAGCTTGGCATTCTTCCAAAGCTTCTTTCTTTTCGGAAGAGACCTTCACCACCTTTTCTTCTGAAGCAGTCTTCTTCTGGGATGGTTTCAAGGGGACTCTTTTGTGAGTCTTTGCAGCTTTCACTTCCGAAGCCTTTTTCCTTTCGGAAGAAGAGTTTTCTTTCGAGAGAAGCCTTGCTTCGGAAACAAGCTTTCCCTTTTTCATCACTTGAACCATTTGATATGGTCCAAATGTGAAACCTTTCCTGACTCCTTCTCTTTTAACATTATTTGCATAATGTGTGCTAGCAGGATTG
This sequence comes from Flaveria ramosissima, assembly GCA_025215565.1. NCBI lineage: Eukaryota > Viridiplantae > Streptophyta > Magnoliopsida > Asterales > Asteraceae > Flaveria > Flaveria ramosissima. Next base: position 31,746,061 of record CM046040.1, on the reverse strand, counting down.
TAGTAACAATCTTTAGCCATGTGGTTTTGCAGACCACACATTATGCATGCAATGTTAATTTTCTGGGAATTAGAGGGTTGCTGTTTCTTGTTCTTTTTCTCCTCATCAGCAACCTTTCCCTTTAACTTCTGATCCTTTGGTAGGATAGGAGTACTGGTACTATATTCCTTTCCTGAATCAGAAGGTCCAACCACCTGAAATCCTGCTGAGATGAATACACCCTTTTGCTTTGGGTCTATCTTCAGCTTGGATTCAGCCACCTTCTTGGCAGTTTTTCTGGCTGCTTTAGCCCTGCTTCTTCTGGCTTTGGTGGTCAGGGTTTGATCATCATTGGCCGGGGAGGGCACAATTACCTGTTCCTTCCCTGTGATGGTCATGGTCTCCACAGTTGCATCACTCTTTGACTCTTTACAAGGTGGGTCAACAGATGGAACCTCTTGCTCTTCAGTACCACACCTTGGCTGTCTTACAGACTCATAAGAGTGTGGTGGAGCAATTTCATTGGTTCCCAACCCACTTTTGTTTTGATAACAAATTTTGGAGTGAGAGGATGATGCAAGTATGGCTTGGAAGTTTTGCTCGGAAATAGCATATTTCCTGGCTTGAGTCTCAGCAGTGACAAGCTGGGCTTGAGCCTCAGTCAATTTGGATATTAAATCCTTAATTTGAGTCTTGTAGTTGGTGTGTTCATGTTTTAAAAGAGATACAGTAACACCATTTTGCTGAGGAGTCCTGGGAGCACTATATTGTCTTGTAATACCTTTTTCATCACAAAATGTATCAAGGATTTGATTCTTGAATTCAGTCCCTTGATCACATCTTATGGTTTTGACCTTGTGATCAATTTGATTCTCAATGTTTAAGATGAAATTCTTCAGAATCTCAGGGGTTTCATCCTTAGTTCTAAGAAAGAAAACCCAAGTGAATCTTGTAAAATCATATGTGATCACCAAATAATAAGAGGTCCTTCCTAGACTCATTACACTGGTGGGGCCAAAGAGATCCATATGTACTAAATGTAAGGGAGTAGTGATGGAGTTCTTTTCCTTAGGCTTGTGAGATACCTTATGTTGTTTTCCTTTTAGGCATGCAACACAATGATCATCACTTGTAAACTCTTTCTTTGGCATTCCAGTTACCAAATCATGTTTAATTAGTTTATTCATGTTCTTAAAGTTTACATGGCACATTCTTTTATGCCATAGGAAAGACTCATCACTATTTGCTTTAGATAGAAAGCATGAAACTTCTCCAGAGGGAGATGTTTCTTGCAAATCCATCTTGTACATGTTCCCTTTCCTGGGGGCTCTAAGCAGGATGTGCTCATGAGGAATGACCACTCCAGGCTTGAGAACAATGCACTCATGCTCAGTAAAGAGCATGTTATGACTCTGATCACAAAATTGGGATACACTCAGAAGATTGTACCCAAGCTCCTTGACAAAGTTTACCTTTTCAATGCTGAGCTTACCATTTGTGACCTTGCCCCTTCCAGAAATGTAACCACCTTCATCTCCTCCAAAAGCAACTGGTCCTCCATCAATTTCTCAAAGTTATGGAGTAGTGACCTATTGCCTGTCATGTGCCTAGAACAGCCACTATCAATGATCCAGACATTCTTGTTTGTCTTGAGCTGTTCCTACACAAAGAAAATGATTAGTTACATTTGGAAACCCAAGCCTTACTTGTCTTGGGCTCACTAAGTATAATAGAAGGTAATGCAACAGTAATAGATCCTATGGTTGTGCTAGAGGGATGTTGAGCTGTTGTTGATGGAGAAACTTCAGTCACTTGGTCTTTCTTAGACTTCCACACCACCTTTGGAGTCTTGGACTTGACCTTCAAAACCTCGGAAGCTTTTGGGACTTCGGAAGTTTTGATGATTGAACCTTCGGAAGATTCTACAGTCACTGCAGCAGACTTCAGTGCTTCGGAAGAATTCCTTTCTTCTGAGACCAACTTCTCTTCCGAAGGTAATTTTCCATTTGCCTTCTTTTTTGATTTGGAGCTTCCGAAGGAAACAAACTTTCCTTCCGAAGCTTGAAAGTTCTTGAAACTCTTTGAAGTCTTTGTCTTGGTCATATGGACAGTACTTTTAGGATTGTATGAACAATCCTTAGCAATGTGAAAGGTACTTTCACACATGACACACAACATTTTCCTTTTCACAAGAGTCTCCTTATGAGAGCAAGATTATCTTTGGTCACATCCCTTCTCCACCCTCATCTCTGTAGATGCTGAGACAGTTCTTTTGGGCTGTGAACTGTTCTTGGAGTTTGATGGTCCAGGCTGTGCAGCAGTGGTACACAGCAGATCAGTCTTCTTCTTGGTACTGAAATGATTTGAACAAGAACCAGAACTCTTAGCTGAAGTGTTTTGGTTGATGACTTCAGTCTTTACTACTTCAAACCCTGCAGAGATAAAAACTTGTTTCTGCTTAGAGTCAAAAGTAGCCTTGATCTCTTGAGCCTTCTTTGCTTTTCTTTTGCTCTTCCTGATCAACTTCTTTCTCTTTGACTTGGTCATCACAGTAGTCTTCTTCTCCTCAGAAGGATAGTGGCCCTTGGTAGAATCCTCCTCTTCACTCTTCTCAAAGGAATTCTTCACTATCTCTTCTTCATCCTCTTCACTTATAGGATCTATGAGAGGAAGCTCATCTTCACAAGTTCCACACCTAGGAGATCTTACAGACAAGATTGTGTGTGGATGAGCTATCTCATTTGATCCCAGTCCCTGTTTATTTTGATAACACACCTTGTTGTGTAGGGATGAGGATATTATGTTCTTGAAGGTCTCTTCTTCAAGGACACTCTTTTCTGTCCTGGCTTTGCTGATCACAAGCTCAGCCTGGCACTCAGTCAGCTTGGTAATGAGATCTTGGATTTGAGTCCTAAAATCTGTATGTTCATGTTTTAGAACTGAAATGGTTTTCTCTAAGTCCTCTATCTTTAGTTTATAATCATTTTCAGACTTTTTAAAATCAGATTTTAAAATGTTTAAGGACTCAAGATCAGATCTCATTCCCAAGTTATAGGACCTGTATCTGTTAACTTTAGCAATTCATTCAGGAGTACAAAGATGTTCCAATACCTTGGCTTCATCATGATCTGCCATTAGTGCTTGGTTTGGAGAAGCATCTTCCACCTGAAAGCTCCAGTCAAAGCCTCCTTCTTCAACAGCAACAGCAGCTTGTTGCTTTGGCTTCTCATTCTGAGGGGCTTTGTCAGTGTAGTTTGGTCTGGTTTGTGCTTGACCACCATTTGTTTTAGGTGCCTTACACTCTCTAGCAAAATGGCCCATCAAGTTACAGTTGTAACACTTGACTTTGCTTTTATCCAAGCCAAACTTTCCACTGATTGCATTGCTTGGAAACCTCCTTCCAGTTCTCTTGTAGAACTTCTTGGCTCTATGAGTGAGAAGAGCCATCTGTTGAACTATTTCCATATATTCCAGGTCATCTGGATGGATACAATCCAAGTCTTCAAGAGTGAAAAGAGAGTTGCCACAACTTTCATCAGAAGACACAAAAGCTTGAGAAGAGCTTGTCTCTTGAAATGGGCTTCCTTGAGTGTAGTTCTCCCTGGGTGTCTCTGGGAAGGTGATGAAAGGACCCTTTGGTGATTTGTCAGGGTAGCATATGAGATGATGTTGGGGTTCTATGCTATCCCTTTCAACCACATGCAGGGCTGAACCTAATTGATTATTGGAGTTGCCAGATTAACCTTGCATGTTCATCTCCATCTGGTAGCCACTGAGAATCCCATATAACTCTGTCAGAGTAAGAGTTTTGAGATGTTTAGTCCTCTTGATCATCCACAGTAGTGTGTCCATTGCCTAGGAAGTGAGGACATAAACTTCCTTACAATGTCTCTATTTTCAAGAGGAACTCCTCCATCCACAAGGGTATCGACTATCTCAACATACCTAAAGTATTGCTGAGTCATGGTTTCACCTGTTTTGAAGGTGAAGTTTTCAAACTGCTACTTCAGGAGATCCTTCTTGTTCTCCTTGGCTTCAGAGGAGCCTTCATACATTAGTTTTAGTGTATCCCACAGCTGTTTAGTTGTTTTGCACTTCTTGAAACCTCTATACACAGAGTTTGGAAGGGCAATTTGAAGAGCAGTCATGGCTTTTCTATCAATCTCTACTCTCTTCCTATCTTCATCAGAGTAGTTAGCTACATCTTTGGGGATCATACCAGCACCAGTAGCAGAAGGAGTGCTGGGTATGAAAGGTCTATTTTCAACATATTCCTACATTCTTGAGTCTAGAGACCTGATGAAACCTTCCATTCTCATACCCCAGGTATCAAAGTCATCAAGAGTGATCAGTGGGGACTTGTTCATGGTTCCAGTTTCCATATCAGTCTTTGAAATGGATGCCATTTTGAAAGTTTAGTATTTGTGTGTGTGAGGGATCTTAAGATGGTGAGATGTTATATCAAGAGCCTGAAATGCTCTGATACCAATTGCAGGACTGGTGAAGGGCTTAACAATTTACAACACAACAACACAAAGAGGAGATTAACCAAACTTGATCAAACAGTAAACTGGATTCACCACAATAATGATACTAAGAACACAAGTAACAAGTAAGAGACAGAACAAGAGAGTTGGGTTTCAAGGATGCAGTATATTGCTTTCTCAAGTTCTATTACAAGTGTTACAAAGCATAAAGAAAGATACTAGAACATGGAATACTTATACTACAACCTATAGCCGGCTATACTTTGAAAGCCAGCTGGATACAATTGACTAGACACAAACAAAATCAATTGTAGAATCAAAAGGCATATCTGCCTTTTGACCTTGTGACTATGACATGCCATAGCTCACATCCTTATCTATTACAAAAAGGATAAAGTACATAAAGTAGAAGGTTACAGACTCAAGACCTCAATGTACAGTTACCAAAAGCATGGACCTTTTCACCAACTCATGTAAGTTGGTGACTTTACAGAGATGCAGCAGAAAGGTGTCCAACTTTATGGAACAGTACATCAGATAAAGCATGTTACTAAAAGTCTTCGGAAGAAATCTGTCTTCATAAGATGAAGCTTCGGAAGACTTTGTTTCTGAGGCTTTAGAAGACTTCATATTTGGCTTCGGAAGATATTGGTCTTGGCTTCGAAGATTTTACACTTAGAATATTTCTAGTGCATGGTGTAAAACTTCCGAAGCAATTCTACTTCAGTTCTTTAGTGCATTGCTTGCAGAGAGACTTTGGATGTTTTGGTTTGCATCAGACTTAAAGGAATCCTTACAGAGGGTGACCGGAATTCTAAGTATTTTCACAAGGTTGTCAATAGGAATATTAATAGATGGAGGATTGAAGTAATCACTGATTCTGATGGAAAATGTCATTATGGGCAGCAAATTGGGGTGAAGTTTGTTGAGTATTTTAAAAGTGTTTTGGGCAGCATTAATAATGTGCTTTAGTTATTTAATGCTAGTACTTTATTTACTAGTAAATTTTCATCTAGGGATGTTGAGGCCATGATTATTAAAGTGTCTGATGATGAAGTGAAATAGGCTTTGTTTGATATTGATGACAACAAGGCTGCTGGTCCTGATGGGTTTTCCTCAAAACATTTTAAGGCTTCTTGGGCTGTTGTAGGGTCGGATATCTGCAAAGCTGTCCAAGAGTTTTTTGAAAATGGTAAACTTCTTATGGAATTAAATGCTATTATGATTGCTCTTGTCCCAAAGTGGCTTAATGCTCAACAAGTTTCTGAATTCATGCCTATTTCTTGTTATAATGTCTTGTATAAATGCATCAGTAAGATTTTGGTCAATCGGATGAAAGGGTTCCTGGATAAAATTGTTGATAAAAACTAGAGTGATTATATACCTAAAAGACAGATTAGTGATAATATTTTATTGATCCAGGAGCTTATAAGAGGATATCATAGGGATAGAGGAGAACCTAAAGTGGCTTTTAAAGTGGACATAAAGAAAGCGTATGATTATGTGGAATGGCCTTTTCTGAGGGATTGTCTCGCAAACTTTGGGTTTCATAAATGTATGGTTCATTGGATTATGGAATGCATTTCTTCTCCCTTATTTTGCATTTCTGTGAATGGTGATCTTGTGCGATTTTTTGAGGGGAAGAGAGGGCTAAGGCAGGGGGATCCCCTTTCTCCTTACTTGTTTACTTTGGTGATGGAGGTTTTTAATCTTATTGTCAAGAGAAGAGTGGCGTTGGCTGTGAAATTTAATTACCATTGGTTGTGCAAAGAATTAAAAATCACTCATTTATGTTTTGCGGATGACTTGATCATGTTTTCTCATAGGGATGCGGAGTCTGTGAGATGTCTAAAGGATGCTTTGAGTGAATTTAGTGTAGTTTCTGGGCTGCATCCTAACCTTAAAAAAAGCATGACTTTTTATGGCAATGTTCCTGTTGATACCAAAGCTGAGATTAAGTTGGTGCTGAATTTTCAAGAAGGTTCCCTTCCAATTAAGTATTTGGGAGTTCCCTTTATTTCATCAAGATTATATCTTAAGGATTGTGAGATTTTAATTAATAAGGTGAAACAGAAGATCATGGATTGTAAGAAAAAGTCTCTATCTTTTGCTTAGAGACTTTAGCTTATAAGTTCTGTATTAAGCTCTTTACAAGTTTACTGGGCTACTGTTTTCATTCTTCCTGTCTCTATATCTAAAGGAATTGGGAAGTTAATTAGGGGATTTTTGTGGAACCAGGGTATTTACAGAGAGGTAAAGCTAAGGTAAAATGGGTTGATGTTTGTGTTCCTAAATGGCAAGGTGGATTGGGATTAAGAGATCTTCAAACATGGAATGTTGCTTTAATTACTAAACACATTTGGAACATTATTACAAAAAAAGATTCCTTATGTGTTAAGTGGATTCATGCTCATAAATTGAAAGGGAGAAGTTTGTGGGAAATTCCCATAAAAGATGGAGGAGCCTCATGGAGTTGGAGAAAGTTGTTGCAATGTAGACATCTAGTTAGGGAATATATGGTGTCTAGGTTGGGAGATGGTAAAAATACTTATGTTTGGTATGATATGTGGCATGAATTAAGTCCCTTGGGTGACTTTATTTCTAACAGTGAATTGTATGAGGCCAGAATTAGTAGGGATGCAAAGGTGGCTGATATAGTTTATAATGGTGCTTGGAAGTGGCCTGCTGAATGGAGTAATTTATTCCCAGTCCTTTTTAATTCAAATCCTCCCTCTTTTGTGGAATGTAAGCAAGATAAAATTGGATGGAGAACAAAGGATAACAGGTTTATGCCATTCACCAGTAGGGTAGTGTTTAATGACTTGAACACTTCTTTTGGTGAAGTGAATTGGTGCAAAATGGTATAGTTCTCATAATGTATCCCCAGATTCTCTTTTATATTATGGTTGGCCATTAAAAGGAAACTAAAGACTCAGGATATCATAGGTAAATGGAAGATTGTTTCACATGTTCACTTGAAGTGTGTTTTTTGCCAATTGTGTCCAGATTCTCATGAACATTTGCTCTTTGAGTGTAAGTACCCTCTGAGGGTTTGGCAAAGTATAAAACCTAAAGCAAAACTTTTCAATTGTCCTGATAACTGGGTGGGGGTGGTGAACTACTTTACTAGTATTCCATCAAACAAGGCTATTTGGAGCATTATAAGAAGATTGGCTTTAGGGGCTACTGTCTACTACATTTGGCAAGAGAGAAACCTCAGATCATTTCAGGACAAACAAAGGCATGTTGAGGAGCTTTCTAAAATTATTAAAGAAAATGTGAGGCTGAAACTAATGGGTCTGAAAATGAGAAAGTCTATTTTCACTATTGAGGCTGTTGTGATTTGGAATTATAATCTTGATGAGAAACATAGTTATGATGTTGATAGATTTGCTGAGGTTTAGTGGGGTTGTGGACCTTCAATTATGCTAGATTTCAAGGGGTGATGTTTTGATTTGGTTTAATGGTTATAGAAAGTTCTATTCCAGGAGGTTAAATGGGTTAGAGAATACAAATGACCTTATGAATTTCCTTTCCAATATACACTCATATATTCTGTTTTCGAGAGGGGTGGGGGTTTGGGTTGGGGTGTGTTCTATATGGTGAGGTATTTGGGTATTATGGAGGTGGGCTGGGTATTTAATTTCTTATTCTTCTTTTTCTGAGTTTTATGAGTAGATTGGGTAACGTAGGATGGGTCATTTGGGTTTTGGGTGTGGATTTCTTTATTCCATGCTACTGTAGTGTTTATTTTGTTTTAAAGATGTTATGGTGGCTGCTTGGGTTGGTTTGGAGCATGACTATGGATGGGTTGTGTTTCTTTGGAAGTTGATGTTCTTATTTAAAATGCCTCAAGGAGTGGATTGCTGCCAGTCTGTATGTTGTTCTAATATTGGTCTGCTGCTAATGTGTCTTTGTTGTTCTAGCCTGGGCTTTTGCTGTTGGTTCTCGATCTGATGCAGTTATCATAATGTTACCGATTTACGTGTTGCTGAGTTCCTCGCATACTGCCTTTATGTTGCTGATTTGGAGGAGATGGGTTGTTGGCTGTATATACTTTATGAGGATTTTTATTTAGCAAAGGTTGGTGGCAAGTTGGCAATGCAATTTGGCCCAGCTTATGATAAGTCAAGGGATTTTTTTGTTGAAGGCCCATGGGCTCTTGTATAGTCCATGGTTGGTTTTTAGTGCTTATTAGCCTGTTGACCTTATTTTAGATGGTATTATTGGGTCTGTTTTGCTTTGGTTTGGGTTGAGTTGTCCTTGGTTGGGCCTTGTGTTTTATGCCACTGTTTGGGCTTTGATTTGGTTGCCTCTGTTGGGCTTAGTTTTAGTTGCCACTGTTGGGCTTAGATTTGGTTGCCACTGTTTGGGCTTTCTATGCTTATATTTACTTGGGATGTGTCTGTATTTTTCCTGGCTTGGTGATTTTCTAGTCTCGGGGTTTGTCCGATTCTAGCTCTTAGCCTGGTTTGTTTGTATTCTTTTATTTTATTTTATTTATAAATTTTGTCAGGGTACCGTCCCCTTTACCCAAAAAAAACACAGCGCTAACAGTGTCCCATATATACTCAACTTTTTAGCCAGTTAAAATATTCATAAAACCTCTCCGGTAGAGACTTTTTTTCTTCTTCTTTAATCATAGATCAGTGCTTCCATGAAGCCTTCATCTTGTGGTGCCTAACACATTACCTTCGATCTCATCCTCAACAAATAGCCATATGACTCATTTAAATAATCTAAACATTTCAAATCATTAGATAGGGTATCTTGTACAAAACTAGACCTACATATACTCATGTAGGTAGCTATTTAACAGCCATAATTGTAAATTAATATACAAGCCTTTCAACACTAAACTGGCTTTTATAAAAATAAAGGTATGAGCATCCGGCGATGTTAGGTGGAGATGGTAGTTCAAATTCCACTCCCCAGCTTTAGGTGGCCCCGTAAGCCGTATTGCGAGCGGGGGTGTCATCGCCGGTTAATGAGTCTGGTAACACTCACTTTTTGTTACACTTATTTTTAAATTAAATGTTCCATGTTAAAGATTGGAAAACAATAATTATGATAAAATACTTAAAATTGAATTTTCGTTTCCATATGTTAGAACCTCATCATGATTGAAACATCGGTTTGAAAACCGACTAATTTGTCACCTAATCAAAAGAGGCAAAGGCAAGTAATAATCTTCCAATCATGGATGACTTTTGCAAAGGAGAGGATTGGAGGAGTGCCCAAATCCAAGTATATCCATTACTATTGACATGCTTGAAGCTTACGAATGTGAAAATCAAACTAAGCATTGATCGAACATCCAAATTCAAAGAGATATTCAAATTTCTGATACGCATATTACAAGTTCATGTTCATGTGTTGTGTTTATCTATTTTGATAATCACATATTATTGTTCATTTACATTCAAAAATTAAAAATCCCAAATGTAAGGATTCCTATAAGTCTGATGCAGCCAAAACATTCAAAGTCTCTCTGCATGCATGCACTAAGTACAGAAGTAGAAATGCTTCGGAAGGTTTACACCCTGCAAGAAAATATTCTAAGTGTAAAAACTTCCGAAGCCAAGACCAACATCTTCGAAGCCAAAAGTGAAGTCTTCACGAAGTTTCAAAGACAAAGTCTTCCGAAGCCAAAGAGTGAAGACAGATTTCTTCTGAAGACTTTTAGAGACATGCTTTTATCTTATGTACTTTACCATAAAGCTGGACCACCTTTCCGCTGCAACTCTGTTTAGTCGCCAACTTACATGAGTTGGTTAAAAGATCCATGCTTTTGGTAAACTGTACATTGAGGTCTTGAGTCTGTGCTTTCTACTTTATGTACTTCTATCCTTTTTGTAATATATTAGGATGTGAGCTATGACATATCATAGTCACTAGTCAAAAGGCAAATCTTCCTTTTGACTCTACATTTGATTTTGTTGTCTAGTCTTATGTATCTAGCTGGCTTTCAAAGTATGGCCGGCTGTAGGATGTAGTATAAAGTATCTCAACTACTTATAACTTTCTTAATGCTTTTGTAACATTCGTAATAGAACTTGAGAAGCAGTATACAACATTCTTGAAAACCAAATACTTGTGTTTGCTATCTTGTTTTGTCTCATTCTTACTTGTGTTCTTAGCATCATTCACTTAAAGTAAACCAGTTCCCTATTTGATCTGTTAAGTGTTCTAAGCACTCTCTTCATTGTGTTGTTGTGTTGTAAGTGCATACCCTTCACCGGTCCTGCACCAAAAATTATTTGTTGGTAGCTTCAAATCGCAGAGTTTAGTTGCATAGGACTTTTGAGTTATTGAGTAGGTTTCGAAAATATTCCTAGTGCTTTGTTAATTTTAAATTTCAAGGCTTATCTTTATTAGTTGAACGGCTGATAAGATTACTGACGAACCATTAGACCACCAAATCACCTTCATTACTCGAGTATGAAATCTTGAGGCACTAGCTAGCACATACTCGAATGAAGCTCATACATCATTTCGTCCCCATCAGTCCCACGCCCAACCTCTAAACCTTTTTTTATCACAAATGGGATTTGAACCCAAAACTTGCCCCACTAAAAGAAAGGCTTAGGTAATTTTCATAATTATCCATTGGTTATGTTTCAAAGGCATCCAAATGAATTATTTAAAGGCACGTAAGGCCTAAATCCAAGTGTATCCATTACTATTGACATGCTTGAAACTTGCAGCTTACGAATATGGAATTCAAATTGAGCATTGATCGAGCACCCAAATTCAAAGATATCTTCATATCGCTGATTCACATATTACTTGTTCATGTTCATGTGTTGTGTTTCTCTATTTTGATAATCATATATTATTTTCTATTTATGTTCAAAAATCAAAAATCCTAAAATTTTCTCTTAGTAGCTTCAAAATCACATAGTTTAGTTGCATAGAACTTTTGAGTTGTCGAGTAGGTTTTAAAAAAGTTCCTAGTGCTTTGTGAGTTTTAAATATTCTAGGCTTACCTTTTTCATTTGAACGACTAATAGGATCACTGACGGGCCATTAGTCTACCCAATAATCTCCATTACTCGAGTATGAAACCTTGGGACACTAGGCTAGCACGTCTCTCATAGTAACTCGTACATCAGTTCGTTCCCCTCAATCCCACTCGATCCCTGAACCCTTTTTTGTCACAAGTGAAACTTGAACCCAAGACTTGTCCCATTTAATGAAGTATTATGGGCTGTTTGATTACACTGACTCAGTAAGATCTGACTGAGTCAGAAGCTGACCCAGTTAGAAGTTCTGACTGAGTTTGTATCTGACTGAAACTTGGTTGTTTGATTCAGTATCTGACTGACTCAGTTGAATGATAAAAATATATAATTTAATTTGTATATTTCTAAAATTCATACATTGTTAAAAATAAAAAAAAAGCCAAATAAATGATTAATAACTAAAACCACCAATTAACTTCAACAAATCAAACATTCACGACTCTACCATCACCAAAAACAGGTAAAATTCTCAACAAAAACCAGACAAATCATACAATCATTCCATCGTTTAAACACGTAACACTCCATCTGAAAATCACAGTTCTTCATCCCAAGGTGGACTTCAGCCGACAACATCATCAGCACATCAGCCTCTTTGTCGACAAATGTTTTAGTTGCGCCATTGTTGCAGCAGGTGGGTCGCGCAGGGGAGTTCGGCCGAGGGGCAGCGCCCCTTTTCCGGGTCAACAAGTTTTAATTTTGGGTTTGGGTCAGCACCCGTGGACCCGATCAAAACATAATACAGGCAAATCAAATATGTTGACCGGGTCAGCGCAAATCAAACAGCCCCTTAGGGTATTCATATCAAACACTTGAAATTTATTAAAACTTGGATGCTAAGTTAAGTTTTGATTAGGATTTTTGTTTATTTGCTAATTTTGATTTCCCATATTGAATTATAGTGATAGTTCTAATTTGCCGATCAACAAAAACATTATTAAACTATGTACTCATCTACTGGTATTATGGAAAAGGTTTTTAAACAAAAGGCATTATGTTTCGGACTTTGTTTTGTTGATTTAGTTAATCTTTCTTGGGATCCCACCTATAGGAAAAAATAATATTGGATTATCACCCTGATTCAAAAGATAGGATACGATGAAGTATTGGGTTAATGGATCTTGCCAACCATAGGGTCATGACTTACTAAAATAAATGATAGGGACTAAAGTGTGATGTTTTAGCCTCATGTCCTTCAAAGAGAGATGAGTACTCCTGAGTCTCCTCAGTCTAGCCCACATCAGTCACTTATCACTGAGGTGGATACTTCTGAATCTGTTCAGGATATCCATATGGAAGAGGCTCTCACTTTTGCAAGTGATTACATTATTAAGACCTCAACCATGGCAACTCAGCACATTGACACCTCAACTGAGAATGTCAATGAGCAGAGAAAATCCAGCAGCCAAGAACCTGAAGCTGGTGGTGAGAAAGAGAACTTTGGTCCAATCATCTCATCCCCCAATGATTTAACTGATGAAGAAGAGGGGAATCTGAGACTAAAGGTGCAAAACTTGTCAAAAACATGCTCCTATTTAGTCTCTAAGGTTAGTCACCTTGATTCTCAAGTGACTACCCTTCACAATAGGGTCAATGATCAGCAACTTGAGATATCTTATCTCAGGGAAAAACTAGCTGGGAGACCTTTAAGAAGAGCTCAACCAGGAACACAAGAACCTGTGAATGTGGTTGACCTAACCTCTAGCTCACCTATGCAAGAGGGTGATGCTACCAAAAAGGGGGAGAAAGTCATTACAGCCACAGAACCTGGGAGTTCTTCAGAGAGTATGGACATTGAGGACTCACCATCCTCACTTGCAATTGTGCATACTCAGCAACTTCCTCAAGTTCACATTAAATTCACATTAATGTGGACTCTATAGACTCTATCATTAGGAGTCTCTTTGAGGAAGGAATTCCAAGGGCTATGTCATCCCCACCTCAAGGAACTTCAAACTACATTATTGGGTGGAGGTATGATGCTGATAGAAGAGCCCTTATTCTTCACAGAGTTCAAGGGTAACAAGAAGTATTTGATTTTCAGACCTTGAACTACTATGAAGGTCTTGATCTGGTCAACATGCCACTTGTCAATCCAAGTAAATCAAGACAAGATAACAAGTTAGCACTCAAAATTCAAGACAGAATTACTGAAGAGTTCAGCCTAAGAAGAAGACAATGGCAATCAGGTAATGTCATTGGTCAACTGGATGCTGAGGCAGACCCTGAGATTAGCTTCAAAGGGAAAACCTTGGCTGAAGGCCCAGTGATAGAGCCTAAGAGCCCTGTCATACCAACAACTGCTTCAGAAATTCATTTCCTCAGTGAAACACCTGCTGGTGAAGGTATCTCACAACCTCTCTCTGGCTAGAGCATGGATGCTACACCAAGCAATGAAGGCCAAAGCTCTCTCCACCCTGAGTCACAAAGGTCTGTAGGTGACAAAGGAAAAAGGATTTTGACTCCTGAGGAGATTGAGGAGGAGGAGAGAGAGAGAAAGAGGAAGCTAAGAGGAGAAAGTTCCTCTGGGTCTTCAGGTTTTATGCAAGCTACAATCAGGGCTGCCCCCAGACCAAACACTCAAGATGATGAGTTGAAGGCAGTCAGGATTACTTACCTGCAGACCATGAACTATGACATAGATGAGATTATATCTCTCCCCTTAGAGAAATAAAATGAACTGGCTGACATGGAAGTGTCAAAAGAGATGAAGAAAAAAGAGGATGCAAGATTACTTTTCCAATTCAAAGAAGGGAAGAGACAGAAAAGATTATACAAGCATGCTCCAACTCTCTTCCCAGTTCAGGAAAGTCCTGTGCAAGAGGAAGTGGCTGCTACACAAGAACCTCATGTAGACAAGGAAACAGATAGGCAAAACATGATCAACTACCTGAGTGCCACAGGTCTCTACCAGGCATCTGCACTTCTTCCCTTGTCCTTTGAGTACATTGAGTTTGAGTATCTCAAACAGCTTGAACTTCAAGTGCTCAAAGAACAAAAGGCAACAAAGAGAAAGATGAGGGAAGATGCTGCAAAGTCAAGAGCTATCATCTAAAAGAGTATGAAAAAATCTGCTGACAGATAAAGGATGATGAGCTTCTTGAAGCTATATGGATTCTCCAGAAGGAGACTTGGCCTTATGTCTCTATCCATAATGGATGAGCATATCAGGGCAATCAAGCAGAAGATCAAGAGTGGAGAGCTGATTGACTTATGCTCTCCTCCAAGTCAAATCCCACCTAAAGTGGAGGTTAAGGTTGAACAACCTGAGACAACACAACCTGGACCTCCTGCTGAGCCTCAGCAAGCTTCATCTTCTGATCCACAGCAGGGTCAAACTCCCTCTCCTTCTGAACCTGTAAGGGAGGACCACCCAACTGAGGAAGACAAAGATGATCACCAAGGTGCTGCAGACCAGTCTTCTTAGTTAAAGTCTTCTAAGAGGAAGAAGAGGATGGCTTCTAAACCAAAGTCTATGAAGAAGCCTGAATCATCCACCTCTACACCTTAGGCTGAGTCAGATCAACCTGAGGAAGTGCATGAAGAGGCAGCCCAATCAACTCCAATTCCTCCTCTTGCAGCTGAGACACCCATCTTATCCTGGACCTTCTCTACTAATCCAGAGAGATGGCATGTGATTAGAGATCAAGGTGTTGAGAATGTCTATACATGGCAAGACATATTCAACTTACCTCTACATGATCTCTTTGAGATGAGAAGATATTATGAGAGTCTGAATGATCCTGACCATCTGATGAAGAAGGGTATGGTCATCATTGTGCTGAAGACTACAAACATTTGAAGATCTTCTAAATATTTTGGTAGCATCAGTCTAGGGGGAGTTTGTAAGGATTCCTATAACTTTGATGCAGCCAAAACATCAAAAGTCTCTCTGCAAGCATGCACTAAAGAACTGAAGTAGAAATGCTTCGGAAGTTTTACACCATGCACTAAAAATATTCTAAGTGTAAAATCTCCCGAAGCCTAGACCAATATCTTCTGAAGCCAAAACTGAAGTCTTCCGAAGCTTCAAGGACAAAGTCTTCCGAAGCCAAAGAGTGAAGACAGATTTCTTCCGAAGACTTTTAGAGATATGTCTTTATCTGATGTACTTTACCATAAAGCTGGACCACCTTTCCGCTGCAACTCTGTAAAGTCACCAACTTACATGAGTTGGTGAAAGGTCCATACTTTTGGTAACTGTACATTGAGATCTTGAGTCCATGCTTTCTACTTTATGTACTTTTATCCTTTTTATAATATATTAAGATGTGAGCTATGGCATGTCATAGTCACAAGTCAAAAGGCATATATGCCTTTTGACTCTACAATTGATTTTGTTTGTGTCTAGTCAATTGTATCCAGCTGGCTTTCAAAGTATAGCCGGCTGTAGGTTGTAGTATAAGTATTCCTTGTTCTTATATCTTTCATTATGCTCTGTAACACTTGTAATAGAACTTGAGAAAGCAATATACTCCATCCTTGAAAACCAATCACTTGTGTTCTCTTGTTCTGTCTCTTACTTATTACTTGTGTTCTTAGTATCTGTTGATACATGTATGTCCCTAGATCATGATATGAATGTAATAGATCTTGTTTGTCTGATACTGATGTAATGTTTGGAATGTTAATGAAATGATATTGGTTGTTTGTGATTTACAATGTTTAATAATTCATTAATGAGTCGATGTTGAATTGGTTAAATAGGTTTATGATTGTTTGAATTGATACACATAATGTTATATAATTTAATACATTCAAACTTAACAAAATGAAGTTCTCATGCGAATGGCTCATGCGAATGGACCATACGCATGAATAACTTCATACGAATGACTCAGTCGCACGACTGAACCAGGAGACTGGATCAGTCGTATGATTGTAATATAAGATTGGCTCAGTCGCACGACTGAACACTCAGTCGTGCGGATGGATCAACCGCATGGTTCAATCGCACGACTGAACCATACTTATGGTTCAGTCGCACGAATGAACAATACTAACCTATAAGTACAACCCAATTTGTGGAAAAACGTAAGCATTCATTCTATTTCGACTCCAGACGTACCCTAGCCGTCCAGAAGCCTCCAAGTTCATACTCCAAGTTCATAGAACGCTGTAGATCGATTCCTAATCGATTCTTAACGTTTGATTCAATACTTTATTGATTCTACGTGCGTTCTCACTGATTGGATCGCCAATCAAATAGGATTCCGCACTATTTGGTTTGGTTTACACGTTAATCATTCGGTATTTCGTTCAAATACCAGGTCCTAAAAGTGGTATCAGAGCTTTGGCTCTTGATTACGTGTGATTCAATCAAGTTTGATACAAAGTTTGTGTTTTTACTCTAAAAACGCAATCTTTTTGTGTCAAAAGTTGTCTTGGACGTTCCCTGCTCATCAAGTTTCGGTTTCTACGGCCTTAGGCGATTAGGGTTGGCGAAAATTTGAATTTTTACGGCTAAAACACGTTTAACCTAGAAATTTTCGCAAAACAGCAGCTTCAGTCGCACGAGTGAGCCATTCGCACGACTGGACTTCATTCGCATTGTCCAGACGCACGATTGGACCTAGTCGCATCTTCATTCGTACGACTGAACCATCCGTTCGCAGTGTTCATACGCATCAGCTTCATTCGCACGACTGAACCAATCGCTTAGTTCAGCCGCACGATTGAACCAGTCGCATAGTTCATTCGCACGGATAGCCCATTCGCATCACCCAGTCGCACCAGTTTGACAGATTGTTTAGTACACTTAAAGTTAATCGAGATGGAAGATCAGATGTCAGCGTTTACTGCCGGGAAGGACTCAAGGATCCAGAACCTACTGTTACTTGAGAGTGAGGTGGGGAATCATAATAAACCCCCAAAGCTCTTAACGTTAGATGAGTTTCCCCACTGGAAACAACGTTTTGAGATCTACCTCAATGGAGTGGATCCAAATTTGTGGGAAGCTATCGAGATAGGGTACAGTATGCCGGTGGGAGCCGATGGGGTAAAGCTTACTTTGGGAGGGATGACTGATGCTCAGAAAGTTAAGTATAATGCAGAGAAGAGAGTCTATGCATTGATCACACAGTCTATTCCTAAAGATATTTTCCACCAGTACTCGGAGAATAAGCAGGCCAAGAAATTGTGGGATGAGCTGGAAAAGAGATATGACGGGAATGCTTCGCTGAAGGCAATTAAAGCTAAGGAACTGAAGAAAGAATTTGACAACTTCTCATCGATGGGAAATGAGAGTTTGGACGATGTTATTGATAGATTCTACCATCTGATGAGTGAACTGCATACACATGGGGTTGCTACTACCATGGAAGAAAAAGTGTCAAATTTTGCAGACGGATTGCCGGAAAAGTGGGCTTCATTTGTGTCAAACTGAGACAGAATGAGATGTTGGCAAAGTTGGATATCAATGACTTCATTCTAAAGCTGCGAGAAGAAGCACTTAGGATGAAGTACAGAGCTCAGAAGTCTTCGTACACTCAGAATCCAGCTTTGTACAATGCCACTCCTCAAGCTAAGACATCTGGAGCACCTCTTCAGACTGCATTTGTGTCTAGCTCATCTGGTCCTTCACAAGCGTCTCCTTCAGGATCAGAAACGTCAGGGTCTTCTTGTACCCACTACATTGGATCTGAAGCAAATGCTACTAGACTGAAGACCGAGAACCTCGGTAACGTGACTGTGGAAGTAGCTCGAGAGCACATGGATCTCTTGGCAGCAGTGGTTCATTCCTATGATGGACTTGTTGCTGGGAAGATTGGAAACTGCCATCTGGCAGATGAGGACTACGAGCAGGTGGATGAAATGGAACTGGAGAGGATGGACATTATGTGGGCCTTAGCAAGTGCTGTCCGGAGGGCGAAGAAGTTTGTGAAAAAGACCGGACAGAACTTGGTTGCTACTAAGGATACCACATTTGGCTTTGACAAGAGCAAAGTGACCTGCTTTAACTGTGGAGAAAAGGGGCACTTCAAGAGAGAATGTGTGAAGCCAAAGAAGACTGGGAACGGGAACCCATTCTCGTCCTTCACTCGTCAAGACAAGCAAGCTAGCAGTTCTACTTCATCAAGCAAGGATCCAAAAGCCTTGACTGCTCATGATGATGAAGGACAGGACTGGAGCTTTCGGTTTGTCTCTCCAGGGGAATCCAACATTGCAAGTGTAGAAGACTTAGATGATGATTCCGCGAGTGAAGGAGATATTGCAGTTGAGATAGCGATGTCAAATAGTGAAGAGACAACTGCAACTGAGGTCAGCTACAAGCCTGAAGAAGGGACGTCCACAGCAAAGACAGAATCACCAGAACCAGAGACATCTGATGCTGCGATGATGGCTAACTCTTCAAAATCTTCTCAGGTAAGTACCACTGACCAACTGTTTAAAAATCATGCTTGTTCTGATTGTAATACATTTAGAGATAGCATAGATCAGAAATTTGCTAGGTTATTAGATCATAATGATAACTTAGTAAAGGATTTGCAACTGTGCACTGAGGCTAATAGAGTTTTAAAACAAAATGAGCATAGTTACAAAGAAAAGATAGACCTTTTGACTAAACAGCTTAGGGAAACTGAAGTAGTTGCATTTAACCAAGCTAATGACATTAGGTACTATCTTAACTCCCTAGAAGACACTAAGAAGCAAAAGGCAGTTTTAGAAGTAGAAGTAAACTCTTTAAAGCAAAAACTGCACAGTTGGACAAGTTCATCACACATTGTCCAACACTTAGTGAGAGAACGTAACAACGGGGAGGGTTTGGGTTATAAAGTGGTTCCACCACCACCTGAGACCTTGATGAACACTAAGAGTAGACCAATAAATAACAATCCCATCAAGGATCATGTGGTGTCTACTCCTCTTGTTAGTGATCCAGATTCCTCATGTTCATCAATTGAATCTGGAACAAAACAAAAGGAGGCCACTTCAAAGGCAAAGGGTAAAATGCCTTGTGTTAATCTGGAAAAAGAATTTGAAAAGGTTAATATAAAGTCAGGGTCAAACAAAGTCAAATCAGAACCTAAAAAGACTGTTAATGTTAATCTTTCACAAGTTTCATGTCAAAAACCAGTTAACCAAAAAGAAAAAGATGTTAAAAATGTTAAAACAATTAATTTTGTTAAACAAGAGAAAACATCAAAAGAAACAGAGTCAAAACCCAAACTAAGTGATGTTACTAGGGTGTCACACACATCTCCAC
This sequence comes from Flaveria ramosissima, assembly GCA_025215565.1. NCBI lineage: Eukaryota > Viridiplantae > Streptophyta > Magnoliopsida > Asterales > Asteraceae > Flaveria > Flaveria ramosissima. Next base: position 31,726,364 of record CM046040.1, on the reverse strand, counting down.
AAAGAAAGTTTAATCATAAAGTTGATAGCAGGTCATGCTACAACTGTGGAGAGTGTGGACACATTGCTTCCTATTGTCCTTACTATCAGACACCTAGGAAGAAGATTGAACTTCAGGATTCAAAACCTAGGTCTTCTAAGAGGAGTTCTTTAACTCCACCTAGAAGAACTAGTGAACCTAAAGTTCAACCCATTAGCCAGTCGACTGTTTACCACAAACAGGCCTTACACAAATCTGGCTTATGGAAAGAAAAGTCATCCTCTGTGTCTGATAATGATGACAAGAAGGAACCTGAGCTACCCTCACCCTCTAAGGGTCAATGGGTTGAATTCATGATGTGTGATGCCTCTGGGAAACCCAAGCCAGTAAAGGCTTGGGTTCCTAACCTAAACTAATCTTTTACATTGTATGTGCAGGGTGTTCGCTACAGTGCTGAAACCAACACGTGGATTGTAGACAGCGGAGCATCCAGGCACATGACAGGAAACAGGGCTCTTTTATCAAACGTCAAGCAAATAAAAGGAGGGCATGTTTCATTTGCTGGAAACAAGGGAGGCTATATCACAGCTCAGGGAGAAGTTGGAAATCAGAAAGTTAAGTTTGATAAGGTGAACTACGTTCAACAACTTCAAAACAACTTACTTTCTGTTTCCCAAATCTGTGATAAAGGATTTAAAGTCATATTCGACAACAAGAAGTGTTACGTCCTAAAGAAAGACTACGTGATTCCAGAGGACCAAGTTCTGATGACAGCTTCAAGATATAAAGACCTTTATGTTTTGGATCTCTCAACAGCTTCAACAACGGATCATGAAGTTCAGTGCTTTCTATCAAAAGCCACTGAGAAGGACTCCATCTCCTGGCATAGGAGAATGGGACACATTAATCAACGGAAGATGAATCACTTGATCCAGAAGGATCTCGTGAGAGGAGTTAACGTCAAGAATTTCCAACTTCTGGATTTTTGTGTAGCTTGCAAGAAAGGCAAACAGACGAAGAAGTCTCATAAGGAAAAGAAAGTTCATTCAATAGAACTTCCTCTTGAACTTCTTCACATGGATCTGTTTGGTCCAGTCAGTACAAAGAGCATTGCAGGCGACTTGTACTGTTTTGTGGTTACTGATGACTACTCAAGATTCTCTTGGGTAATGTTTTTGAAGTCCAAATCAGAAACATTTGAGTCATTCAAGGAGTTAGTAACCACACTGGAATCTCTCTACAAGCTGAAGGTGAGACAAGTACGCTCAGACAACGGGACTGAATTCAAGAATCAGTGGATGGAGGCTTACTGCAAGGAAAAGGGAATTGTGCATCAATTCACTTCTGCCTACACGCCTCAGATGAATGGTGTTGCTGAGAGAAAGAACAGAAGCTTGATAGAGACAGCACGGACAATGCTGGCAGACTCGAAACTGCCTATCCAATTCTGGAATGAGGCAGTGGCAAATGCATGTTATACATTGAATCGAGTTCTGATAGTCAAGCGCCACGGAAAGACATGTTACGAGCTACTACAACGACGTAAACCTAATCTGGAGTATCTCGAACCATTTGGCGCGCCGTGCACACTTCTGAAGAAGACTCAAGAAGGTAAATTCAGCGAGAAGGCTGATGAAAGGATCTTCCTAGGATACAACATACCGAACAAGAGAGTTTACAACAACTCAACGGGTTTAGTAGAAGTGTGGTGTAATGTTGATGTTCAGAGATATACCACACCACCTACTGGCAAAGGACCCGCCTACTTTTTCGACTATGATGGATTCTTCAAGTCCTTCAACATCCCTATCTCTCCTTCGGATGACGAGTTAGCTACTCGAATGATGTATGATATCTTGAACACACCATCTCTTGATTCAACATCATCGAGCTCACAGGGAGAATCATCTACTCAGTCAGGGGGAGTAGTCGACGACAGTGACTCCTCCTCAGAAGATGAAGCTGAAGAAGATGACCAGAACAGTCAGGAGGAACAGGTTCCAGTTCCTGCAAGTCCACAAGCATCTAACAGTGATGCACCTTCGACTTCGGAACCTCAAACTCCAACTACCTCAGATGCAGAACCAAATGTTCATAATCTTGGCTCTGAGGTAGCTGTTCCTACTACTCCAGGATCACGTCTAAACATCTATCATCCCTTAGACAATGTCATTGGGGATGTCAGATCAGGAGTACAAACCCGAAATCAGCTATACTCAGCTGATTATGCCTCTGTTATGGAAAAGGGATACATTCATGATGGTGCTTATCGGTGTTTTGTCTCGCAGTTTGAGCCAAAATACGTCAGTGATGCACTAAACGATGAGGCGTGGGTGAGTGCCATGCAAGAAGAACTTCTTCAGTTCAAGAAGTTAGGTGTATGGACTCTGGTAGATAGACCTAAAGGTGCTAAGGTCATTGGCACCAAATGGGTCTTGAAATGCAAGAAGGATGACCAAGGGGTCATTATCAGGAACAAGGCTCGACTGGTGGTTCAGGGATTTCGCCAAGTCGAGGGGATTGACTACAATGAAGTGTTTGCACCCGTGGCAAGGATGGAAGCCATCCGTATCTTCCTTGCCTATGCCTCATACATGAAGATTAAAGTCTATCAATTAGATGTGAAGAGTGCATTCCTTCATGGGAAATTCGGGAGACAGTTTATGTCAGTCAACCCGAGGGATTTGAAGATCCTTATCATCGGGACAGAGTTTACAAACTCGACAAGGCCTTATACGGGCTTCATCAAGCTCCAAGGGCCTGGTATGAGAAACTCTCGACTCATCTTGTGAAACACGGCTTTCGCAGGGGAGTCATTGACTGCACGCTGTTCATCAAAGAAAAAGATGGAGACCTACTGCTAGTACAGATCTATGTCGATGACATAATCTTCGGTTCAAAGAACGAAGAATTATGCAAAGAGTTTGAAGCAGTTATGAAGAAAGAGTTTGAGATGAGTGCTATGGGGGAGATGAAATTCTTTCTCGGGTTACAGGTGGATCAGACACCAAATGGGATCTTTCTACATCAGACCAAGTATGTGGGAGACATTCTCAGTCGGTTTGACATGGAGAATGCTTCTGCTGCTGGACTCCACTTGCTACAATCATGATATAGCACCTGACGAAAATGGAGATCTGGTAGATGCCACAATGTACCGAGGAATGATTGGATCCCTCATGTACCTCACTGCCTCAAGACCTGATATCATGTATGCTACATGTTTATGTTCTAGATATCAGGCTAAGCCTAAGGTTAACCATCTGATCGGGGTCAAGAGGATATTTCGTTATCTGAAGGGTACACCCACACTTGGGTTGTGGTATCCTCATGATGATGACTTTGAGCTCACGGCGTATAGTGACTCGGATTACGGGGGCTGCAAGATGAACTACAAGTCTACATCAGCAGGGTGTCAATTCTTTGGGAGAAGATTAGTTACCTGGCAGTGTAAGAAGCAGACCTCGGTTGCATTGTCAACCTGTGAAGCCGAATACGTTGCTGCTGCAAGTTGCTGTTCACAAATCATCTGGATTCAACAGCAAATGCGGGATTACGGTTTAAAGTTTTCTTCTACTCCTATCTTTGTTGATAACTCTGCTGCAATTGCAGTAACTAAAAATCCGGTACAACATCCAAAGACCAAACACATCGGTATTTAATACCATGTTATAAGAGACTGTTTTGAAAAGAACTTAATCGATGTGGTAAAAATTAATACTGATTTTCAACGCGCTGACCTCTATACAAAAGCTTTTGATAAACCACATTTTCTATATCTGTTAGAGGTCAACGGCGTTAAAAAGAAAAGTGATGTTATCCCTGATGATGATCATGTGTAGTCCGATGCAGTATAGTAATTTTTCTTTTTTATTTTCTTTATTTATTTTATTTTTTGTTTAAATTAAACTCATGTTATTTAGCTGTCTATTAAAATCCAAAAATAATTAAATCCAGTATGATTTTAGAATTTTAGGGGGAGAATAGGTCAGCTAGTAACATTAAAAAAAACGAGGGAGAAGGAGTGGATAGCTGATATAAGGTAGATCGTATCTGTGATACCGATTCAAACCCTTTGGAAAATGATAGTACACAAGAACAAATCAAGAAGGACTTTAAAATTTAATTTAGAAAATATGCAAAATTCAAAGTATAAGTGTGTGTAGTCTAAGCAATATAAAAGGAAAGATGATAGAAAAACTGGTAACTACTAAGGTAACACAACGAAAGTAGACCTAGAGGTTGCTAGACCACAAATGATATGTCGGTAGATTCAACACAATAGATGATTAGACCTGACTGGTGATCTCAAGATCAAACTAAGTTGTTCAACTGACTGTGGGCTCTCATCTTGTCACTGGTTAACACAATCAACAATATTCCAATAAGGGGTAATGAGCATGTAAACGCCACAAATGTGTGCGGATGACCATAAATAGAGCAAAGCACGAAAAAATGAAAGACAAATGCTATCAAGCTAATGACTTATGTTGTTGGTGCATTCTGTGCAAAAGAAAATTAAGCTGCTCTAACAAGAAGATAGGTTGTGTGCCTCTCTGCTGTGCGATGGCACTGACCTGAGGATTGGCTTCTCTTTGAAAGCTCTAAAAATAGTCTCTTCTTGTAAAAATACCCGTAGACCGCTCAAAAGCTCCTGAGGAATGTTGATTACCATATAAGTGTGGGATTCACAAATGTTAGTTGAAATAATTAAACCTAAAACTATCACCAATCTGTGTCAAAAGTCTGTGTATGGATTTAAGAGGACAAATATACTGACAATCATTGTGGCTGCAATTCTTGAAAGTTCAAATCAATGTGGGAATCTAATAGTACCAGTATGATTTCTTAATTTGCTAACGACTCTGGATGAAAACCAAGAATTGAGCATCAAAAGTTTTGATAACAAGTCCCAAATGATTTGACTTGCCTGTATGATTCCAAAATTGAATTGGTCCAGGTGTGGTCAAACTAAATTAAAGCTCCCTATTCCGGAACCAAATCCAGTAGATTTCTATCTTAGGATTGATCTCTCACAAAAAGTCAAAAACAAGTCTAAATTTTGTATTTTATTTTAAGTTTCTAAGTTATTTAGTCATTTCAGTTTGTGTGTTTGTTGGACTACATCATGAAAATCAGTATGGGATTAACTCACCAAAAAGGGTCATGTCTGAGATGACCACATGTGTTTTCAAAGTGTTTAAAGGGTCACGTCTGAGGTGACAAAGTGTTTAAAAGGGTCACGTCTGAGGTGACAAAGTGCTTAAAAGGATCACGTCTAAGGTGATCAAAAGTTTTCAAGTTAAAATGATCATGTCTGAGATGATCAAATGCTCATAATGTTAATTTCAACAGTTAAAAAGGGTTTAAATGTTAAATGTTCAAAATGGCAGAAAATTTCACAAGTATGACCCATTCGCACGAATGGACCATTCGTATGGACTTATCATACGAATGGGAGCCATTCGTACGAATGGACCATGAGTATGGACCATCCAACCGAATGGCCCATACGATTGGCCCAGTCGGATGCTTAAGAGCGAACGAATGAGTCAGTCGCACGACTGAGATCCAGTCGGACGACTGAAGAAGGGCGACTGAACCAATCGCACGACTGAGGCCCACTCGCACGACTGAAAGGTGCGTATGAGCCCAGTCGCACGATTGAATTTAGGGTTAGTATAAATAGAGGGAGAGTCGGTCGCAGAGACTCACCACTCTCAAATTAACCCTAAATCGCACGAACTAAAGCCACTCTGCCCAAATTTCATTTGATCTCTATAAACCCCTGTTTCTTACATACTGACCATTTACATCGATTCTACAGGTAATTTGCGGTGAAGAGACACTACAATAACATTCAATTTGACACCAAATCTGTACAATCGGACTCGTTAAACAACCGAGACTTAAGTGACTAAATAACCTAACTAAACGACTCAAACAAAAGAAATTAAAGATGTTAGGTGTTATAAGAATGGATTGCGAGTCTAATGAACCAGAACACGAAGTCTAAAACTCAAAATTGGTGAAAAATTGAATTTGAATTGAACAGTCAGTACATCATGCGAATGGACAGGTTGATGAACTTCAGTCGCACGACTGAAGGGTGCGAATAGCTTAACCGCACGACTGAACCATGCGTATGAGTTCAGTCGCACGACTGGTGTAACCGCATGAGGTTACATACGCATGAATTCAGTCGCACACTCAGTCGTACGCATGGGGTCATTCGCACGACTGAATCCCAGTCGCACTGCTCAGTCGCACGACTGATCTCAGTCGCACAACCTCATTCGCATGACAGAAAGATTTTTTTTCAAGTCCAAGTGTTTCATGACTTTCTTAGCCAATGGTACTAATGTTTACTTTGTTTGTGTAAAAGATGGCGAGTCGATGGACTATGAGTACAAAGCACAATATATGTGCTCATCTGGATCTGACATCCAGAAATGCTGCTGATTTCTCGGGCATTATCACCTTTCTATAGAGGTCGAGGATTGCACACGCCATATCTGCTCCCTGCACTCCTTATCGTTCCATTCAGCAGGCCTTCTGGGAAGGTGCTACAGTTGATCGATCCTCTGAGCCTCATTGCATCAGAAGTACCATCTTTGGAGAGGCTACAGCTATCAGAGAGGAGGATCTAAGGATAGTGTTACAGTTGGGGGACGACGCTGATTGTCCGACTAGATTACACCCCCTCACTGTCAGAGGATGCTTTCTTAGAGCCAAGTACTCTGGGGACATCAATGCTGGGGTGCTCAACAAGAGCAACCTCTGTCCCCAGTTTAAGTATCTTGCGCACGTGCTGCTAAAGTGTATAGCTTCCAGGAAGGGAGGTTTTGATGAGCTTTCCGACCAGATCCAGAACGCGTATGTTGCGTTGGTGTTGAACCACCCGTTCAGCTTCTCCAAGATGATCTTCACCTACCTGGTGGAGAACATCGAGGGGAAAGGGAAGGAGGGCTTCTGTATGTACCCGAGATTTATGCAGATGATCATAGACCAGAAGCTCCCCTCCCTGCCAAAGGAGAAGGATGATGTTGTTGTTCTTGAGGTGATGGATGACACCACCTTGGGGAGGATGAAGGTATACAGGGGGAAGCAGGTGAAACCCCCTGTCGGAGATTGTTTGGGCATCTGGCCCGGGAGGACTACGTGGTGCCAGCCAGGAGAAAGTGGCGCCACGACGATAGTGATTCGGATGTTGAGCAGATTGCTCTACCCACTCATGACTCAGATGATGATGACAGTGGGGATGCTGGAGATGATATGCCTATTCCACCGAGGGGCACAGCTACAGACGTTATACCTCCAATATCTGCCCCAACAGGTGACACAGCTGAGTCTGCTGGATTCCACCAAGACTTCATACCTGGTGAGGAGGAAGAAGAGTCTGATGAGGAGCCTTTGACGAGGACTGTGGGAAGCAAGGTTGTTCCCACAGAGCATGGACTCCGGGCGGTTGGTGAACGCCCCAGGGATTCGGGAGAGACTGCTGCAGATCCCAACTATGCTTCTGAGACATCTAGCCGTGTTCTAGGGGGAGCATCCACCTCGACTGGATCGAGGAAGAAAAGGATGGCTCAGCCCCACGGCCAGAAGAAGAAGAAGAGAAGACTCACCTTCGTCACCACCACAGCCACCACAGCTACCACCACCACTACCACCCCTACAGCCACACCATCCACCACCACAGCCACCACAGCTACCACTACCACCACCACACCTCCCACCACTGTACATATGCCAACCACCACCATATCTTTCACTCCTACATCACCTCCACTATCTCACAGACCCAACCCCATCTTCACCACAGCCACCACCACCACCACTAGCCACAAAGCAGGACCCTCTTCACATCCCTCACATTTATATAGATCACCTCTACCTCCAATTGGGGTAGAGGAACAGCTTTCAGCGCTGAACCGGATGGTGATGCGTTTGTTAGTGCTGATGAGGAGAAGACAGCGCAGATCCGTCACTTAGCAGATCTTACTGCGGCGCAGTCTCAGCAGATCTCGGAGCAGGCTCGGTTGATCGAGGAGCAGGCCCAACAAATGGCTGCTCAGAGCCACGAGATCGCCCAACTCCAAGAGCACAGTATCACATCTGCTAAGAAGATTGAGGAGTTGGAAGAGGCTAAGAAGACCATCATGCTAAAGCTTAAGGGATCTAAAGAGGAGCCACTAAAGATTAAAGAGGGAGATGGTGATGATGGTGATGATGATGATGAGGATGATGATGAGGACGATGATGATGATGAGACTGAGGATGATGAGGGGATTGAGGAAGAGAGGACAGAGGAGAGGAATGAGGATGATGATGAAGAAGGAGGGGATGCAGCTGCATCTACCTCTGCTCAAGGTCAAGAGAGGAGATCTAAGAAGAAACAAGACCAACAAGCTTCCTCCTCTGCTCCACCAAGCGATGATCCAGTGATCCAAGACAAAAGTAATGATTAGATGTCTATGTATTTGATTACTTTTGTATTTGAATCATGTATTTAAACTTATGTATTCGATGTTTATATTAAGATTAATGCATTTCTGTTTTGATTATTAACTAATGGTTGATGTGTTGCTTGTTTAAATCAAACAGATCCAAACTATCAAAGGGATGAATTCGATGTTGCTCCCCTTCAGCAGGTCAAGACTCAGTTAACTATGATTCTTGATCTGCAAGGGATCGTCAGGAGGTCGGTGAGTTATACCCCTGAAGAAGGGGAAATAATTCACGATCTATCAAATGAGCAACTAGTTGAGATCTTCAAGCTAAATCCCGATGAGATTGTAAAGGATGCTCCAACGTGCGACTCGACAAGTGACGAAGAGCTAAACGACGTGGATGAAATAGAGATAGAAGATGTCACTGCAGAGCACTACCCTCAGTATGCTGACAACGAGGGAAATGTGGTCCCCAATCTGGGTGAATCCCTTGTCAGTGATACATTTGAGGTGTTAGATAAGATGGAGCAGGAGTCAGAAAAGACAGAAGGAACGGCCCAAGCCTCAAACGATGATGTTGATATCAGAAAGGCTGAGTGGGCTGCTTGTTTTGAAGAAGTTCGAGCCCAACGCGCTGCACCTAAACAGAACGCCTACACCAAACTCTATAGAGTCAAGAAACATCATAAGGTGTCGGGCAGGATTATAGCGTGGGCATATTTTGAGGACCTAAACGTCTATGCAGTTAAGAGGAAGAAGGGCATAGAGTACTTTAGATTTCCACATGATCTAAAGACTCTACCAGGCTTTGAGCTCAACCAGCTGGCCAAACTGAAGTTGTTGTATGTTGACCCAAGAAAGATGTCAGGCTGGTTTGAGGCTGCCCTAAGGAAGGAGTACCACACCAGGTGGGTTAACTTCAGACCCCAACAGCCTACAAGGTACATCAGAAGGTCTGAAGTTGATGCCATTACTGGAAAGCCAAAGATAGTGCTGAAGTGGAGTCCTCCGCGCACGATGTCAAGAATCCCGCTCAGGGAAATGCCACAGGACTTCACTCCACACTTTAAGTGGTGGTACTATGATTGGAAGACAGGAGAAGCGGTCATAGTCCTAAACAAAGAGGGACAAATGGATACTATCAGGGTATTTGACCCAATGTGGCTTACCAACTTGTCAGCTAATGATGTCTACACTCTATATAAGTGGCCACTGTTCTATGACACGCAGGATATAGTACAAGCCCTCCAGTTCCAGAACGTCATAAGACTCTGTTTTGCGTTTGAGATTCACGCAAGAGTCACAAAAGAGGATAAGTACAAAAAGTATGAGGAGGTGATGCAGAAAACAAGACATTAGATAGCTCTAGGTCCAAGGGGGAGTTTGTTGATACATGCATGTCCCTAGATCATGATATGAATGTAATAGATCTTGTTTGTCTGATACTGATGTAATGTTTGGAATGTTAATGAAATGATATTGGTTGTTTGTGATTTATAATGTTTAATAATTCATTAATGAGTCGATGTTGAATTGGTTAAATAGGTTTATGATTGTTTGAATTGATACACATAATGTTATATAAATTAATACATTCAAACTTAACAAAATGAAGTTCTCATGCGAATGGCTCATGTGAATGGACCATACGCATGAATAACTTCATACGAATGACTCAGTCGCACGACTGAACCAGGAGACTGGATCAGTCGTATGATTGTAATATAAGATTGGCTCAGTCGCACGACTGAACACTCAGTCGTGCGGATGGATCAACCGCATGGTTCAATCGCACGACTGAACCATATTAATGGTTCAGTCGCACGAATGAACAATACTAACCTATATATACAACCCAATTCGTGGAAAAACGTAAGCATTCATTCTATTTCGACTCCAGACGTACCCTAGCCGTCCAGAAGCCTCCAAGTTCATACTCCAAGTTCATAGAACGTTGTAGATCGATTCCTAATCGATTCTTAACGTTTGATTCAATACTTTATTGATTCTACGTGCGTTCTCACTGATTGGATCGCCAATCAAATAGGATTCCGTGATATTTGGTTTGGTTTACATGTTAATCATTCGGTATTTTGTTCAAATACCAGGTCCTAACAATATCATACTTGTGGTTAATCTAGTTTACTGTTTGATTAAGTTTGGTTAATCTCCTCTTTGTGTTGTGTTGTAAGTGACCACCCTTCAACGGTCCTGCACTCCCATACTGTGGTACCCAGATCCGTTCCATGAAATAACGAATTCCATCAGCCTTGGTCTCTAACTGTTTCTCAATGCCTTGTATGGATTCTGCTTTCAAATTCTCTAATTTCAAGGCCTCAAATTTGGGCAGCCAGATTTGCACTGGCAGATTGGAGTGAATGTTCATTTGCAATGGGCATACTCGACGAGGTTTAGGGGTTTCCTTTCGGCTGAGTGCGTTGGCTACCACATTAGCCTTAACCAGGTGGTACTTGATGGCACAATCATAGTCGTTGAGCAGTTCTAGCCATCGTCGTTGCCGCATATTCAGCTCCTTTTGGTCATATATGTGCTGGAGGCTCTTGTGGTCTGTGTATATTGTGCACTTGGTTCCATATAAGTAATGCCTCCAAATCTTCAAGGCAAACACTACAGCTCCTAGTTCCGTCTCATGCGTTGTATAGTTCTTCTCATGTACCTTAAGTTGTCTAGACACGTAAGCTATGACATTGTTGCGTTGCATCGGTACACATCCCAAACCCTGGATGGATGCATCACAATAAACAATGAAGTCATCAGTTCCTTCTTGCAAAGCTAGGATCAACGCACTGCAGAGTTTGTCCTTAAGTGTCTGAAATGCTGACTCCTCTTGGCTGCCCCATTTGTAGATGGTTCCCTTGTGGGTTAGGGCAGTCAAATGTTGTGCTAACTTTGAGAATCCCTCGATAAATCGTCTGTAATAGCCTGCCAAACCAAGGAATTGTCGCACCTTAGTAGGCGTTTTTTTTGTGCTGGCCAATCCTTGATTGCTTCAATCAATGAAGGATCTACATGTATACCCTTTTCGTTCACCACATGCTCAAGAAATTATACTTCACGCATCCAAAAGTCGCATTTTGGAAACTTTGTAAACAGTTTTTCATTCTCTAACAATTCTAGAATGATTGTCAAGTGTATTCTCATGATCTTCCTTATTCTAAGAATAGATTAGTATGTCATCAATGAAGACAATGACAAACTTATCCAAATAAGGTTTGCAAACACGGCTCATGAGATCCATGAAAACTGCTGGGGCATTGGTCAGTCCAAAAGGCATTACAGCAAACTCATAGTGCCCATAACGAGTCCGGAATGTCGTCTTCGGGATGTCTTCCTCCCGAACCCGTAATTGATGCCTGATCTCAGATCAATCTTGGAATAGTAGCTTCATCCTTGCAACTGATAAAACAGGTCATCAATGCGCGAGAGTGGGTATTTATTCTTGATCGACACCTTGCTCAGCTCCCGGTAGTCAATACACATTCTGAAGCTTCCATCTTTCTTTTTCACAGAAAGCACTAGAGCTCCCCAGGGTGAAGAGTTGGGACGTATAAATCCCTTGTCCAGCAATTCCTGCAATTGCTTAGACAACTCTTGTAGTTCGTTCGGTGCCAAACGGTACGGCGCCCGAGCGATCGAAGCTGCTCCAGATGCTAACTCAATCTGAAGTTCTACCTGCCTGTGTGGAGGAAGGCCAAGTAAGTCCTCGGGAAATACCTAAGTAAAATCTCTAACAACCGGAATGTCTTCCAGTCGTTTCTCCTCAGTAGTCTTTTCAGTAACTAGGGCCAAAATCGTCAAATGCCCTTTCCTCAAACACTTCTGAGCTTTCATGTATGAGATGATGCCAACCACTGCACCACTCTTGTCGCCTTCCACAGTGAGTATCTTTCCATCACGAAAAGGTAGTCTGATGAGTTTCTCACGACAAATGATTTCAGCTTGGTTCTTAGACAACCAATCCATGCCAACAACGACATCAAAGCTACCTAGTGTAATAGATAGAAGATCAATATCAAAATCATGTCCTGATAGACTTATTTTACAACCCTTGTATATATGAGAAGACTCGATGATCTTACCGTCTGCTATTTCTACTGTATAATTCGTGTCTAGGGCTATAGAATTATCATCTAGCAATCAACTGAACTTATGCGAAATGAAACTCCTATCAGCACCAGAATCAAATAGCACAGAGGCAAAACAACCATTGATAGGAAATTTACCAGTTACAGTAGAAGGATCATTACGAGCCTCACCTGATCCAATGACAAAAGCTCTTCCATTGGCTCCACCATTACCATTACCATTACCATTACTATTACCATTGTCATTGCAGTTGTCAGCACCACTACCACCGCTATCGTTTTTCTTTAGCTTTGGGCAATTCTTCTTGAAGTTCCCGGTTTGACCACACTTGTAACATCCCCTCTATGCTACTTAAGGTTGAGGAGACTTGCCCGGGATGTTCTCGTGGCAGCTCTTGGCGGCATGGCAATTTTTCCGCAGATCGCTCTCAGATGTGCTCATTGCATAGCCCATGGTTATGATAGTTGTAGTTGTTGCTTATAGTGGAAATGCAGAGATGTAACAGTCAGTGTCATCGTAAGACACTTTGTTAACTGACTTTACGTCAAACACAGTCAACCAGGAAAATCCAATTTGAATCCCACCACCGGGGGACAAGCAAAAGTAACTTACGCTCAACATGATAAATACCAAATGAAACAAATGTTGGAACGTTTAAACGGCCAAGACTCTAAGTCTTAAGATTAACCCAATGAACAAAGAATACATGCGCATAGAGTTTCACTACTCTGATGTAACTTTCATGAAGATTACGCACATAATAAATAAATAGTATTGCACAATAACTAAAATGCTAGAACGAGCAACGTCTCATAAGAACTAGGACTATTGTCATAATACAAATCCCATTAAGGTTCTCGATGTATGAAAACTTTTATACGAGTGGAGATGATAGATTGCTTCCATATCCTTAGTGAACTTATATACAGGTTGAGACTCTCGTGTCCCCAAAGTTTAGAAATGAAAATTTGTACTGACTATGACTGTTATCATCTGACAGGATTCGCAAGACTTCTCATGCACGACAAATTACAATTACGTGTGCACCCGGATGGTAATTTGCTTTGCATGGTCACCCCTGGTTCTTTCCATCCGAGCTAACATACCTTATCAAGTACAGAGTATTATCAATGATAGAGGTATCAAAGATATAGTTATTAAACCAATGGTCGATTAACCAAGGTTGCACGAAAGAATCGATTGATGAAATATTCACTTGGGCAAGGAATCGTCAATGTGCTCAGGTCAGATGAGTAAATAGTATTATTGTAAGTAAACTTTGATAAGTTATCTCGTAATGTCTATGGTAGCCGCCAGTACAGCTATTTCCTGCTCCACAAGGCAGAGAAGTGGCAAGGTAGGTAAAGAAGGCTTGGTAGATGCAGCTCTAGTCCGCGAAACGCATCCAACAGGAGGCAGAACATGCTCCTAATGAACCATCCAAGTTAGGTACCAATGGTATTGTATCCAATTTCGAGAGGTATCATATAAAAGGTAAGGTAAACGATAAATTGTAATTAACCTTCTCACGACTCACAGTAATTCGAAGCCACTTGTGCGAAAAACAGGAGGTAACAGCGGGAAGTCAGGACGAACTGACCCTTTTCCCATAAACATAGAATGAAGAGATGATTATGTCATTCCTGTAGCCGAACGCTCACAGGAATACACCATAGCAAGTAAATCCCAAGCAAGTATAGCAAACAGACAAGGCAAATTAGCGAAGCTAAAAATGTCTATGTGCGTGTAACTAAGGCATCAGGCTATAGTCTAAATGCAATGCAAATGAAATACAAAATTAATTTAGTTCGCTATAACCATTGGCTCTGATACCAATCTATCACACCCTTGATTTCCACAAACGGGGTAATACCGTTAGGCGCGTAACATACCAGGATCTTAGCCATTAGTTACACCAAACGACGCAACAATTACAAAACATAATTTCTAAATTAAATAAAGTTTCTTAAAATCAGAATTAAACATGAAACATGAAAGTAAATGCGGAAGCGTATAAACCATAATTTAAACGGCGCAAACACGCGCAAACCAAGTAAATATAATTTATAGAAAAACGTAGATTGTTCATTAGACTCTACGATGATGAATGCAATGCGTGATGTTCCTAACCGTGCACACCTTAAGAACCTTAAAGAAACATGCTAAAGTGTCAACACAAGGTTGGTAAGTTCACAGGTTTATCAGAAAACAGTAAGTAACAGTAATGAAATCCGCATTGAGTAATTAAGGCATATAAGTAGGTAGCTAGCCCACAACAAGTCACTATGTGCATGAATTTCACGACCGAGCTGACAGTAATATTATAATGAATGCCCCAGCTGTGGATACCAGACCACAACACTGTAAAACAGGCTAACCATTCACCCGTTTGACCTCCAGCTAAGCTAGCGCGACTAGCTCGGGTGGGGTTTGTCAAACCCAGTAGATCTACTAACAATCACCTCGCTAATTCCATATTAACAGTCCGAAGAGGTGTAGTGGTATCACAATAGTAAACCAGTATATGTAGTATTAACCTAGGTATTGTATGTTTATGAAAACAACATGTTTCTCTCCCCCAAAAGAGAGTATAATACGAAAATGGGGCTAAGAACTCACCTTGAATGCACAGCAACACGTAAAACAAGCACAGATGATCGGGTTTCGATTAACCTGAATTTCATATTAATATTTAACTAATATTAATTATGAACATAAAAAAAATTGTACGATTTCGCGTTTCACGACTTGGTTACGGTGCGGGCTATCGATTGTTCCCCATTCACGAGCAAACACCCTCAAACACAACCCACGCAAGCATAACACCATGTGTACTCACTTCGAATACATAAAGCCCAATTATCACGTATAAAAGTACATTTTATACACTTTCATTATATGACCATTTTTATAAAACTCATAACGAACGCGTAACAACCCAAACGTAACACAATCACGTATATTGAATAACTATATATTACTAACACACAATAGATATATATATATATATACTATATATATATATATATATATATATATATATATATATATATATATATATATATATATATATATATATATATATATATATATATATATATATATGCACATATATATGTCAGACATACTTTACCATAATATCTATACTACACACATATTTTTATATAGCATATTACCACACATAAATTATATATGATGTACATATCTCACGTGCAAAATACAAATGCATACACACACCAATATGCAACTAAAATAAAGACACACAATGCATACACACAAAGCCTTACGCACAGCAGAGCAACCTAATGCACCCCATCTATATAAATATATATATAGCAACACACACATAAATTAACACATACATATACTACATACACACATCAACGACGTAGCAGTGTAGCACATGATGCACCCGAATATACATGCCGACACACACACACGCATGCTTGCAGTCACGGCCAACACATCAGCCGCGACCACCCAACCGTGAACCCGGAAACACACAAAACCAACTATCGCAAACCGTAACATATCCGATGAAGTAAAGAACGAAACCGAAATCGAAAGCGAGCGTGAATAAGACAACGTAAAGAACCGTACCGAGTGGGTTGCTTGAATCGACTATCGTGGCTGCCCGGGGTTGAGACGATTGGTCAAAAGGTTGTCGAAAGGTGCCGGTTCGCAACGAAGGAAGTCGTTGGTGCGGAGAGATTTGTAGGTGCTTCTGCCGTTGGTCATACGGAATTAGAAAGGGAGAATCGGATTGTTTATGTGGATTGAGTGCAGAGAAGAGTTACGAATTTGATTTGAGAGAAGAACCATGGAGTACATAACCGAAAGGGAGGAATAAGTCAGTTGGGAGAAAGAAAAAGGGAGAGTTTGTTAGGTTTTGGATGAACAAATAAATCAGGAAATTTAGTTTATGATAATAAATAAATTAGGAAATTTAGTTTAATGATAATAATATTAGTTATTTCTTAACTTATATATGTTGGAGTTAAGTCTTGGATTTGTAATATTAACTAGTTTTATTATCCCCGCGCAAATACACGCGTTGGATTCTCTTGGTTGTTCCCCTCGAAAAAGGAGAGTTTATTGTCTTAAAGTTGCTAGTTGATAGTTTTACATGCTCATAGGGCAAGAAGGGGGCTAGCTGCAAAAGGATGGGTGCTACTACAGAAGAGTAATTGTGGTTTAATATAATGTACGTGTAATTTCGGTTGTTCTTTTGATCTGTTGCACATAATTGTGAATAAATACTTTTAGGGATTGCAGCAGATGTGTCAAATATTCAAATCTATATCTTGTATATATAATGAATATAAAAAAGTAAGTATAAATTTCACATTTAACAAATTATATATGTTTCCTCTACACTTAAAAATGAATGAATTGGCCATACATATCTTATTAGTTAATATGACATAAACCGGTTTGTGTGTAGTTGCATCGTGTTAGTAAACTTATGGTAACCCGTCGGTGTTATGATGGATGTCACTTGACAAAACCCATTTCACCAAATTCGAGATATGTTATGAACTCCTTGAATCATGCCTCTAGCTTTGGCAAGGTCGATCTAACTCCGGTGGCCATAGTCCCTTCTACAGTTTCACAATCTACGTTTCACATATTACATTATTATTTTTTAAACTAAATATGCGAACACAAATTAAAATCATTTAACTTGAACCGATTGATTATCAACAACTTTGATTTTAAAAAATTTGCAATTAATAATACTACACACACTTGAGTTCTTTGTCCTTCATGTTCTTCACCAACAATTTGGTGAAGGAAAAAGTAAATATCACATTGGTGACGTCAAATTATTTGAGCCTTAAATTGAATAACATACGCATTCGTTTACCCTAAAATTGAAAGAGAAGGCAGATTCGTTGGCAAAAGGCACTGTTATCGTCGTTAACCACCACCGATGTCCAGCTTAACTGCCAATGGTGGCTCGATGTCCAATTTGAGCTCAAATTACTCAACACCCCACTTGAATGATACATTTTTTCTGTGATTACAACTTCAAAACAAATCAAACCCAAATTTAAAAACCTAGGTCAGTATTCAAAACCATTGATGGTAAATTGGTCATTGTTAGATTAGTAATTCTTACTTTCTGCTTGTTGAAAACTAAGGTCAAGGTGGCCTCTATCGGTTTCGAGAATCTCCAGCACTTGTTCACCAGCATTAGCAGCGTTCTTGAAGTAGTGTTTAATAGAAGCCATGATTGTCGTTAAAGCACCGATGTTGCCATGATGGTGTGAACTGTGTGAAATTCACATTGGAGAAAAGAGAAGAAGATAACTCTCACGGATGAGAGAAACAAATGAAAGATGTGAAGAAGACACACTATTTGTCTGACATATGATTGAACACGTGTAGGACAATAAAGACATGCAATTCTGAAGACCCACGTGGTGCACTGTTACCTAACATAGTAACACACATCAAAAGCTGGTGGAATATAAATAGGTGAAACCATGATCGTTGATCTATAAACGAACGGCCCAGATTCCAAATTTTACTATTCATTCACATGGTTTTTAAACATAAGGATAATAACACAAATAACACGAGAAATTAACTTATATATTGGGCTTAACTAAATAACCGGAATTCAAGGTTGTGGTGATACACTAATAACACGAGATGTCACATCTAGTTAGTGTTTAAACTTTAATTTATAAGTCACATAGTATTTAGTCACTTGTATAGTAAATTAGTTTTTGAATCTAGTGTTTGGATATTTGTAAAGTTGTTTTTTGTTGTTTAGTGAATTAGATTTGAATCTAGTGAATTAGTCTGCACGCATTTGTTTAGTGTATACATTATGATATTGCTAGTTTAGTAGAAATTTGCACTCGAATCTTTCATATATAAGTGTAATGTCGACTATGAAGCATGAATGCGGTCATATAAAAAGGCAAAAGAAGCAAAAACAAGAAGCCGATATTGTATTGCAAAAAAGAGTCTTTGCTCAAATTACAAAAATAAAATAAAATGTAAAAAAATAACTTCGTCAATTAAAAACATTTTAGTTTATTGTTTTCGTTGCTCAAATTACAAAATAAAAAATAAAAAGAAATAACTCCGTCAATCAGTGGCGGAGCCTGAACATCTTCGTAGGGGGAACGGAGGTGAAATAAATTTTTTTACGGGGGACGAATGCGATATTTATATAAAAATTTACACTAACGAATTAAAATTTAACACTACCGATGAAAGAAAGAGAGGAAACCCCCATCCTCCGCCATTGCCGGCAATTATAAACATTTTAGTCATGAGTCTTGGTCGTTCTCTTCATTGCTTAAGGATCTTCTGCATTGTATCTGACGCATATAAAAATCAAGGAGTGAGAAGCAATTTAACAATTGGATTATATCATATGGTGGCAGCTAAAGTTTTGAGGGAAATCAAATTATCGTTTTTTTTATGGATTATATATACATGAAAATTTGACAACTTGGATTGGGTATTTAGTCTAAATTTATTTTTTGATCTCTCCTTGTAATCTTGTGTCTTTCTAGTGTTTTTTTTAAATAATATCTTTGATTGGGCTGTTAAAAAAAATTTATTTTTTTAAATAGTAAAAGATCGGTTTAAAGTAACAATGACATCAAATGCATTAATTAATGGAATAAACCGAGGGTTTCATTAAGAATTAAATGCAAGTGTTTTCTATTTAAACACCAAAAGGGAAATGTAACTTGTAACTTGTAACCACAAGAAATATGAGGCTTTCTCATACCTTTCTCATTGTTATTAACCTCTCTTTTGCTATGCTACTACTTTCTTTGATTTGTAAGTTTCAAACAAGATATTCATCATCAACATGTATGCTATTTTTATTTTTCATGATCGCTATTTGATTTGGAACTATTTTCAGGGTTTGCGGGTAATGCAGAAGCGCGATACGTGTGTCAAGGAAAGTGCGAAGACCTACCGGATTGTGACGCATTTTGTAAAAGAGTTGGTTTTGTATCTGGGCAATGTATGCCTCCTCTTTACCAGTATTGTTGTTGTCAAACTGGCTAGGGTGTTGTACAACCAAGAAAATATTGTGTATTAACATCTATGATTCTCAAATAAACCTTTCTTTGATGTTATATTTCGTCACTGGTTTAATATATTAAAGTTAACCATTAATTAAAGTCAAATGTATGACATATTTCACAAAGTTTTATGCTAAAAAAACCCTCACGATTTATTTCACATTTATTACATTTCGGTTACATTGGAATAGTAGCTTAATTAAAAGTCCATCTCATTAAGAAGGAAAAAAAACGAGGGTTAGAATAAAAACATGACGACTACGAAAAAGAATCTGTTGACATTAAAACTTGAATGCATCTCTACATACCTATCTATACTTTCATATCAATTTTTATAAATACTATTTATTTTAATTTTTGGTATATTATTGTATTTTGATAAAGCACGTGTTTAAACCATGAACTAACTAATGAACATTTCTAGATGTGTGTTTTTTTATTGTAATAAACACATAAGAACAATAGATTATAAGAATGTAAACAATCAACTCAATCACATAATATAACTTGATTAATTAGATGGAATAATTATATCTGACAAGTGGTAAAACAAATAGAACGATAAGAGTTTATTAGCTAAAACTAGTCTTAAACTCTCAATTCTTAAACTCTATTTAGAGGTGAGATTGCTTGCATGACTAACCCTAAATGGGTTGCATAAAATACACATTTATTTATGATAATCACATGTATTTACACGGACTATAGTTTCCTGATCATCCGTATTGAGAAACTTTGTTTTGCTGGATATTCTCTTTGATCCCCTCACATATAGAAAAGTATGGCGGTGGCAGCGGCGGCGGCGGCGGCGACGACGGCGGCGACTACGGCGGCGATACGACAGCGGCGACGACAGCGACGACGACATCGACGACGACAACAGCAACAACAGCAGCAATAACAACAATACCAACAACAACAACAATAACAATAATAATGCGCAAATATAATCAGTGATGCATGTCGAGTTAGATTATGCTGTTTGAAAAGATTCGGTAACACCCGTCGTATTGTACGAATTAACCCATTAGTACAGTTTTGGAAAGTAAGACCTCAAATTTCAATCGTAAACTTATGTTTGGTAAAGGTGAAATAAGAAGTAACTAGTTCTTTTAACCCCGCGCTATGCGGCGGGAGTCCGGTCATTTTTCGTACAATCGTGTTGCGGTGTGATTGTTGTAGCATCGCATTTGCAAACTTTGTTACACGCGTTACGGTATGAACATTAATGCACCTAAGAATATTGAGAAACATATTAAGAAAATAATATACATAGCACGTTGCGGCATAATAATTTTAAAAGGTAATTTAACTCAAAGAATTGCTTAGTTGCGTCAGAGCCATATGATGAAATTAATATGGTTAATGGCAAGTTTTCTTTACACAACCTTTCATTGCGTTTGTGAAATTTATGTTGTTAAGTAATAGTATAAAGGTATAAAGTTATAGTGAATAAAGTAATGTCTTGCACACTATAACGTTAAACATAACTTGAGTTTGAAACGTCAAATACAAATTTAATTTTATTGAAAAGTATAAGATATATTTATTTAAAGAACCAAATTTAAATTAAAGACATGTACTTTAATTGTTGTATAATATACTTATAAATGATTTAGTTTATCTATTGTGTAATATACATATGAGTTAATTACGAAAGACAACCAGGGATTTGCTTATGAAGTAAAATACAATTGATGGTATTTTAAAGTCCATAGATCTCAATATACATAATCATTTTCATCTGACTTCTTGCTAAAAAATATTTGAATCATCATCATCATTATCTTCGTTCTTCCTCTAGATTTTTTTACATGAACTCCATATCTCTCCTGCAACCTCCGGCAACCACCACCACCTGACCTCGGCCACCACCATCAGATACGGATGATGGATTTGTCTTCATCGTTGTATCCTCGCTTCCACGATCAAGTGCTCGTCTCCGCTTTGGGTCTTCGTCTTTTCACGCTCAGTTTTTCGTCATCGAAGCCACGGCAACGAATTGTGGGTTCAGCGACCTACATCCGGTCGCCCTGCCATCTTTGAATCTTCGATGACAATGGGTGAGTTCAACAACCCGTGTGCACGTAGTTTCGACTCGTTCTTCCGCCTAAAGATCTAAACCCGGCGATTGCGGTAGTAGCAGTCGTTTGTGAATGTTTTTATCTCAGTGAAGCAACTAAAGAACGTTGAAAGTTGATGTCACCATCAGGAAATTACTAAAGTATCAACGTTGGTAAATGAGTGATAGTGTAATGTAATGTAATATAGAGAATGGTGTTTAATTTAATTAATTCTGGGAGCTACATAAACAGAAAAATGGGCTCAATTAGAAGGAAAGGATATATTGCATTATTTGGGTTTTTGGGCTTAATTATTTCATTCTGGATTGGGCCATTGACAAGCAGAAGCGAGAGGCAAGAAGCTTGAATAAAAAAAATAGCCTGTTACAAAAGGAGGGTTCTATCTGGGTATGACAAATAAACCCGAGTCCAGTGGGTATACCCAAAACTCGAAACATATGGGATGGGTATACCCGAAGCCCGATGGGTATTTGGCCGAGTATAAGATTAATTTAAAAAAAGTTGTGGGTATGGGACGGATATGGGATTAGGTAATACCCGGCCCGATTACCCGAAACCACCCATTTACCCGAATATATACCTGAAGTTTTTTATTATTGAATATTAAAGAAAAATTAACTAACTATTATGGATATTATATATGTATTTTAGATATGAAGTTGCTAACCTGTGATGATTATTTGGATGTGAAATTTTAAAAATATATATGCTATAGTTTTTTTAGTTTCTGACTTGTGAGTTTATCTATTATTTTGTTATTTCCATTTATCTATCTACCGGACATTACATTTACTATCTTTTTATGATGTTACAAATAGAGAGTTAAACAAAAGGAATATTCAGAATTCTAAAGAGTTGTGATATGTTAGTTGTGATCATTTATTATATGATAGAGTTAATTACATAAATGATCCTTGTGGTAAGGTTGTTTTCAAGTTTAATCATCAAGTATGATTTATTACAAGATAACCCACTAAGTCTTACAACTTATAATTTAATGGCTCTCAGCATGGATAGGCGTTATCTCCAAACGTTAATGATACCCACTTGAATTGACCAAAATGCCCCTCACGTCAGGTGCAAGTGAAGGGATTTAACCAATGTTTTCGATATCGGACCGGACAATGAACCAGACACCTTACCAGTCCGCTGGTCGAACCGTATATAAGAACCGGATAAAATTATAATTATTTTATAAATATATGTAAAAATTACAAAAAAATTAAAAAAAAATATGTAAATAACCGGTTCAACCGGTCGGGTTCCCGGTCTGACTACCGATTCGACCGGTTCAACAGGTCTGACCACTAGTTCAACGTTAAAACGGTTTTAAACACCGAACCGGACCAGATTGGAATCTGGTTCTGGGTCCAACCGGTCGGTTCGACCGGTCCGGTCCGGTTTTGAAATCCATGGATTTAACGTCTAGAGATAACAACATACATGCTAGGGGTCTTTTGTTATAAGTTGTCATCCTTAGTGAGGTATTTTGTAATAAATTATACTTGATATTAAACTTGTAAAACGATCTTACCACATGAACTATATATGTAAATATGTAATTATCTCTTATTTATATCAAAAATTACTTTTTATTTAGAAAGGTGTAAAAGTGTTATATTTACACCCTCAAAATAAAAATTAAAAAGGGTATAAAATAGAAAGACAAACATTTGTCATTCCACGATGTAAGAGGTAGGGGTACTGGTGAACAAAATCTAAGCATAGACAATTCATAGATAAAGAGAAGATACTCTCTAGCTAGTTACCAGTCTGCTAAGCCTCATATCTCCCTTATCTTTGACCATCACTTTCTTTGTCAAACTCTGTCAACATTAAGGTTAACTTGGCTAACTGCAAACCCATGTACAAGTGTACAACTGAATTCTAAGAAAAAAACAACATAAAGTATAGCGTATTTTTAATATTTTAGGCTTTATATTTGTGTTATATCATACTATGTTTGTGAATGTAGAAATATCATAATTTATCATAAGTTTTTATCGAGTACTTTTCAATCTATACTTTCCTAATAAAATCTTAACCTTTTTATGATATAATATCTTTAGTAAACCCGTGTGTTACACGGTTTGAATAAAAAACATTAATATAAAAAAAATTTATTAATTATAAAGTGATACTATAAAATATGATATGACTGACATTATGTATGAGAATTGACTATAAGGAATAAAACAGTAATATCAACTTTTCAAATATTTATTTTTAATTTTTTTTCAAATAAATAAACATTTTGTTCTAAAACAAACCGTATAAAAATGTCAATTTTTAATTTGTTTTTATTATAACTCCCAAATTTAATTATTATTGGTTTAAAAAAATTGACATTTTAAAAATACCAATTTTAAAATATTTCGTATTTTTTAAAATATGCTTTAGAAAAGTTTATTATTTTATAAAATATATTTATTTAGAAAAACATTAATACATACATCTCTTTCTTAACTTATTAAATTTAAAAAAGTGTTAAATGATAATATTAGTAATTAAGGTAATTATTTAATAGGAGAGAGAGGCGGGAAAATTTTGGTGAGGATGATTGTGGTGTTGACACGTGTCATCCCAAGATATCCTTTTATTAGAGTAAGAAGATATTATGTTTTTACATAGTAAGTCAAACTAGCTTGTTAAATTTTTTTAGCAAACATGATTAGTTACATTATATTAGTTTTTTACCCACGCTACGCGACAGGATTTTAAGCGTTTTCCCCCGAGCTACGCGGCGTGAATTTGGTTGTTGTCTTCTTGTCTCTTAAAATACCATAAAAATGAACATCAAAACTGGTTTCTGTCAACGATGTTTTCCACTCGTCGGTTTAGTTCGTCATGATAATAATGCTTATATTATTTTACTAAAATGACTAAAATGAGTAGATTTATATTATTACATAAAGCTAATAATTATTCTATATTTTATAGAAAAATAGAGGACCAAAAAATAACATTTCTTCAAAAAAACACTGCGGGAAAAAAATAAAACCACCAAAAAACACTGTAGTATTTAGGTTGCTTTTTAATATATTGTATGATGTGTTTGGGGTTGGTCCAACAACAATCCATTTGGAGTTGGTGTGATGAAGTATTTTAAGATTAAGGGTTCGAGTCTGATTATTCTGCGTTGATGAAATTAGTTGTGTTGTAATATAATGAGAAATTAGATAAGTATGTAAGTTTTTGTTTTAAAGAACAATATTTTGTTGTTATTGTTAATGCGAAAATTAAATTTCCAACGTAAAATGATTAAAAGTTTGATTACGATTAACAATACCATAAAATAGAGTAAATAATTGAGTACAATATTTATATATATATATCATATATACATATTACTATGCATTTATTTACTTATGTGTCATTTTAAGTATTGATCCACCCGTGAAACACACGGGTCACTAACCTAGTATCTAATAAAAAATTAATGGTCAACAAACCTTAAATCAATTGGTTTGAGAAAACACATCTTGTGGTTTTTAAATGTGAATATCATGGGTTTGAGTCTCACTTGAAATGATAGGTGGACCAGGTCAACAACGCTGTCTGTTTTCGTAGGCGTGGGTGACATTCGCCAATGGATTTACACGAGTGACCGGATATATAATATTCATTGACCGTTAAAAAAATAGAATAAATCAATGGAACTTAAATAAAGAATTTAGATGATAACAATGAGATCCTAATTTTAAAATTCATTTATGCCTCCGAATTTGTTGAAAAGCGCCCTTTTGTGTGGGTATATTCAAAAAGTAGTTCGTGTATTAAATTGATTGAATAACATTTTAAATAGTTTTTAATAAAAATTAAATAATAAAAACTATATTTTTAAATAAGATATGATTAAGTTATATATAAATAAGTATCTCAAGTTAAAGCAACAATAATATCATTTTAAACTTTTATTTTATAAGATTGTTTTTCTAATTGTTTTTTAAACATTTTGTTTTGTTTTATTATTTCATAGAAGAGAATCATCCTTAAAAAACTTGGGGAAAAAATAGTTTTAGTATAGTTCATATTTTAAAAAAGTTTTTTTTTCAAGAAAATTTTTGCATCTTATACGTTACTCAGTACTGGGAATGCTAACAACTACTGTATTAATATTAAAAGAGGTCACTCTCTCTTATGTAATATTATAAATGTTCTTCAACAAGAGCCGAATTTAATTAAAAATATCTATTTTTTTAATTTTTACAACATCTATCTTTTTTAATTTGAAAATTTACCATACCTTATATATTATTATCATTTATTAGTATAAAGAGACTTGAAAATGAAAATGAGAAAACCTAATATGTTTCTCAAAACCTTTTTACAATTATAGTAATAGATAATAGATATAGACAATATGTAAAATTTGTTTCTACGCACTAAATAATGTTACTGATTTAAGTTTAATGCTTCATTATAGATGTCAAATTCTTTTAAGTTCATAACGTTAGTAAGGGTGGATGGGTGCTCTCACTATACACAACACCACATCATATACCCACCATCAAATTTTGTCATGTCACACTACATTACACTACACCACACTATACCACACACTCAAAATTGATAGTGTTGTTGCCATACCATTCCACATTACATCATAAACACACAAGAGTTCATGGTCACAAGGGGAGGATTGTCATGGCACGAGTGTGTTGTGTAACACTCAAATTGCGGCGTGAAGGGGGCGAACACGGTGTTGCCGCATGGCGTAGGGCCACATGTGGCCTCACACTGGGTGTGCCCCGCCCATCCTAAGAAACAAAAAAACTTTTGGCACAGAAAAAAAAACTTTTAAAAATAGATGGCTTGATATAGATAGGGATAGTTGGATTGAATTTAAAAATGTCAATGTTATTACTCTATTAGTATCTCATATGGCAATAGATAATGGTGTGTAACTATTCATGTTCTTTGTACTGCTCCTTGAGGCACGTATGCTTTCCTTTATATATTTTGTACTCCTTTTAGTTTCTTGCTTTCAAAGAGACCGGACATTTCTACCGGTCTTGCTTTCTTTCTTCCGCACATGTTGGTGGTTGCCTTTGTGGATGGCAGTTGTTTGTGTGGGATGCGGATGGTGGTGGTGTTGCCTCTTGATTTTGGTGAAGGCCTCTTATTGTTATATATCAAAACAAAAAGCTAATGGATGATGAAAAAATTATATAATGTTAGTTAACTTTAATATAGGGGGACGGAGTCGTCATGGCTCCCGGGTTTTCCATAAAAAAGGGGTGTCGTGTTCCTGTGTTTCCTTGGGTCAAAAACCCTGGACGCCCCTTAATTTCTTCTTTGTTCAATTGAAGAATTTGTGAAAATTCACCAGTCCAAGGTGTTTTTTCTTTCATCGGGTCTAGGGTACGATATTCCTATTTCTCCGCAGGTACCACCTCATCTCCCATGTAATTTCTTCGAACTCCACTCTGTCTCCCCTAAACAATTATACTCTAGAAAGTAAAGAAGATTTGTTTGCATTTGTTTTATTAAACAATTTATGAAAATATATGTTGGGTATTTTAAAAAAAGTTATTTAAAAGCAGTAATTTGAAAATTAGTACATTAATATAAAATTTAAACATGATTTGTATTTGTGATGATTTCTATATACGTTTTTAGTTGGTACACATTTTGACTTATATTTTGTTTGGAGTTGCGTCATATATAATTCGTTTTCATTCGAAGATATAAATTTGAATTACTTTACGTTTCGACGTAAATTTATTTCGGATACGAGTCAGATCGATTGTTGTTTATACTTCATTACACGTGTACGCAGTTGACGTTGTTGCGACACGCGGCAGATGAAACACCTTGTTTCCATTGTTTTTCGGCTTACCTGCTTGCTAATGTCAATTTAATTTATATATTACTAATAATCAAGTTATGCTTGCATAAATTGTTGTATTATATGCATAAATAGTTGTACATATCTTTATTTTTTGTTTTAAACCCAATACTTTAACATCTTTCATAATTTAACTCTTATAATTTTTTTCACTTTCAACTTTAGTCTCATATATTTTTCATTTTTAACAAAATTTTCGAATTACGATTTAAATTTTGAGAGTTAACATGTGGACGTGTGGTTCAACGTTGTTATGCTTATTTTTTATCCCGTTTAACACCACCTTCGTAACGTGCGGGGTCCCTACTTAGTTATGTTTTAATATTATACATTTCACGTGCATGGTTCAACACTAATACGTCTACTTTTCGTTTGGTTTTATTTTATTTGTTTTTATTTCTTTATTAGTACGAGATTTTTCAATGTTGGTGATCACTGACGGTGGTGTGACATTGGTGCTACTTGGCACGGTTTTAAGCCCCCCACAATGCGGGGAGATTAATACTCGTTTTATCTTATTAAAAACTTGCTTTATAAAAAATGAAAAGAAGACTCGACTTTCACCCACCTTATTTGAGGAGTGTGTCGTGTGTTGCAAGAACTTTGAGTGTGACAATTCCACCTGTTCTTTTAGTTTGTACATTGTGTATTAATGAATCGTACCATGGATAGGAAAACTTATAGTATTTAAAGTACTTTTTTCCTCTATTATTGGAAAATTGAATTGTATTAAGACGGAAACTTCTAGAGGTTATCTAGAAACGTCACGGCTTAACTCATGAACAAATTGTATAACATATGCTCTTTCATATGATTTTTAGTAAACCCAACTTCTTCAATGGATTCTTTTATATATATTACTCAAACTCATATAAATTCCTCCGCTCTCCTTCTTGTTATGAGTGTAGTTTCAGTAAAAAAAATGTTGTTTTTGTAAAAAATATAGTAAATAATAAGAGAGTGATATGTGTATATGTATGTGTTTTATGGATGATGGTTTTTGTGCCCATTTTAAATTAGGTTCTAGGAAACCCATATAAACACATGTTTTTAGCCAAGAAGCATAATAACACATTCATAATTAATAATATTGTATGAATAAAAAACACTAAGTATATTCATGATTCACATCAAAATCTTTTAAGGAAATAATAACGACACCATGTTAGCATTATATCAACACTGTTTTCGTACAGTGTCATAAAAAAAGGTTTTTTCTAATAAAAGTATAGCAATATTATACATGTTTTTAAAAGAAAAAAGATGCTCAATTTTATGAAATAATTTTTTAAAAAAATAATAAAGTATATAGATATCATTAGGGTTTTAATAAATGGATGAAACTAGTATCTAACCTAAAAAGTCAAGAAAATAGTTTATTCTTTTTTTTTTTGCCTCTTGTAACCATAATTATAATTTAATTAATTACCAAATCGTCATGTGTAAATCTTAACAATTGAATTAGTTTTATCAAATGTTAAGTTTTCTTCCTAAACTTTTTATCAAACTTTTACTTAGTACATGATCCTTTTTCTCTTATTATAACCAATTTAGAATATATATTTTTTACATTCGTGTAAACTTATTTCAATTCAATGCAAATATAAACACCTAAAATGTCACACCCTCAAATTCCACAAACGGGGTATTACCGTTAGGCGTGTGACTTCCAGGATCTCAGCCACTAGTTATACCAAACGACACGTTAATTATAAAACATAATTTACTTATAAAACTTGAATTCATCAAAGACTAGTTTTAAACGTGGACATAATAGAAGTCGCGGAAGCATAGTAAATATTAGTTGTTTAAATGGCGCAACACGCGCAAACCGAATAAATAAAATTCACTGAAAGACGTTAAATAAATCAAGTGGATAATAATGCATGAATGAAATGCTCCTATGCGTGCGCATCTTGTGAACCTGAAAGAAACATGCTAAAGTGTCAACACAAGGTTGGTGAGTCCACAGGTTTTGATAAATTGAACATAATAGTAAACTGATGCAGTAATCAAGATAATATCAGTAGATAGCTAGTCTACTCAACAAGTTACTAAGTGTATGAAGTTCGCAACCGACGCTGACAACGTAAAGAATGCCTCGGCTATGAACACCGGTCACAGCAACAGAATTAGGTCAATTAAACACCCGTTTGACGAACGTTGTGCTAGCGCGACTAGCCCGGGTGGGGTTTGTCAAACCCAGTAGATCTACTCAGAATTACCTCGCTAGAGTACAAATATTAACGGTTCGAAAGTGAAGACTTAAGTATGGTGTCACACTAGTAAACAAGTGATATTAAAGTAATACTGATCAGGTGAAAATACGTTTAGAACACACGTTTCTTTCGCCCCAAAGAAAGTAAGTAAAGTGGGGCTGAGAACTCACCTCAAATGCAGATCAACAAAATAATACAGAGAACAAGTAATTAGGTTCCTGAACAACCTGGATTTCAATTAATATATAATATTAATTTTAATCATTAATTATAAATATAATGATCGTACGGTTTCGCGTTTCACGGTTCAGGTACGGTGCCGATCATCGGTTGACTCCCCATAAACAAACAGTACTACCACATAAACTCATACAACATAAAAACTCTGCTATTCAAGCACACATAGACCATACACGAAGGTATTGTTTACATAGTTCCAATTATAAGAATTCGTTTATAATAAAACTCATTCACATAACAAAATACAACATGCATATTATGCACCACCCATTTAATACAAGATTACCTACATGTGCATTATGTTTCACACACATATGTATCATACATCATTTGGCCCCACTTTGTTCATATTGGTACAAACACATGCACATATCACCTACACACATGCATGGTCATACAACACACTGCCACACACACACCCACATAACACGCACACACAGCCACACAAAACACTCATACACACACATCATCACATAACATACATGCATACAACACACGCATGCATAGGCAAGGGACACACACGTCCACATACAGGAGACACCCATACCTATATGCACACCCACATTCATACACACAAGTACACACACATGCGGCAGAAGTAACACCCAAGAACATCATCGGGTTCTAAACCCAAGCATCATTCTCGGTTCACAGTTCGTGCACACAAGAACACACGCAAGACAACACCACCGGGGCCGAAGTTGCACCCGATGACACACCCGATCACCCGAACCCATGAACACCCAAACATCATACAAACATGACTATATACAGTCGCACAAAATATGCATACCCAGAACATTTCTATACATACGCAAAATACACATACATACAAACTGCAGAAAGTACATACATGTATACATATACGCACGACCACATATACCCATATACATATACGCAGAACATACACACATATATATATATACGCAGAACATACACTTATATATATATACGCAGAACATACACACACATATATATACGCAACCGAGACCTGAACAATGAAATAACCACCAGGAGCAAAGCCGCATCTAAATCGTAACCCGAACCTCGAAACCGTAGCAATACGAACATGATTAATGATCTAAGAATCTTACCGAACGAGGTACGGGGCTGTTTTAGTTGCCGATCACTAGTGTCGGGTACTCGATGTTGATTGTGGTGTCGTTTGATCGTGAAGAAGGCTGCCTGAGGGAGTTAGCCGCGATGAGAGGCTACGATAAGGGTTGTCGAGGTGATTGCTCACAGTGGAGGGGTTGGTCGACGGCAGTGGTGGTTGAAAGCGGGCGACGGCAGTAGGGTTTGAGAATGTTGAGGTTGTTTGAGGTTGTCGAAGTTTTTGGAGAAGAACCGAAGGTTGGGGTCGGTTATGAGCCCACACACTCCCATTGAGTCCCTCGAGTTTAGCCATTTGCACAATGTCCCCCCCCAAGTTTACTTAAATTATGTTTTGGTTTATTAAGTTTTAGGTTAGTTATTATTAATACATTAATAAAGTTGATATATATATATATATATATATATATATATATATATATATATATATATATATATATATATATATATATATATATATATATATATATATATATATATATATATATATATACTACTGCCAATTGTCGAGAATTAAAACTCGGGTTATCACATCATCCCCTTGTTGAAGGAATTTTCGTCCCGAAAATTAAAACGTCAAATTAATGCAGAACGCCAGGTTCAACAGCAACTATACAAGGGTGATTCAGAAGCTTGCGTAGGAACCCAAATCAAAGAAACAAACAAAGAAATGTGAGGTTTCGCGAGAGTTGCGACATCATCCCCTTGTTGAAGGAAATTTCGTCACGAAATTTAAAGAAAGATATCTTAATAATGGATACCTTGTGAAGTAGATGTCTGATCTTTGAACAGTTGTGGGTATTTCTTCTTCATTTGATCCTCGCGTTCCCAGGTAAATTCTGGTCCACGTTTTGAGTTCCACCTAACGCGCACAATGGGAATCTTGCTATGCTTTAGGGTTTTGACTTCTCGATCCATAATCTCAACTGGTTCTTCAATGAAACGAAGCTGTTCATCGATCTCCAGTTCCTCTAATGGCACGACAAGTGAGTCATCAGATAAACACTTCCTCAGATTAGACACGTGAAACACGTTGTGTATTCCACTGAGCTCTTCTGGTAAATTCAGTTGATAGGCTACAGGACCAACCCGTTTGACAATCTCAAACGGTCCAACGTACCTAGGGTTTAGTTTACCATGCTTTCCAAAGCGTATCACCCCTTTCCAGGGTGAGACTTTTAAGAGTACTTTATCACCAATCTGAAATTCTAATGGTTTACGACGCTTGTCGGCGTAACTCTTTTGTCGATCACGTGCTGCCGCCATACGGTTACGTATCTGCACGATCTTCTCAGTCGTCTCGTGCACAAGCTCAGGACCTGTAAGTTGGCTTTCTCCAACTTCTGCCCAACAAATAGGTGATCGGCACTTTCGCCCATATAGTGCCTCAAAGGGTGCGGCTTTTATTGATGTGTGATAACTGTTATTGTAAGAGAACTCAACCAATGGTAAATGAGTTTCCCAGTTGCTGCCAAAATCAATCACACAGGCACGCAACATATCTTCCAATGTCTGAATCCTACGCTCACTCTGACCATCGGTTTGTGGATGATACGCAGTAGTCATGTCCAACCGTGTTCCCAATGATCGTTGTAAGGATTGCCAGAAATGAGAAGTGAACCGAGCGTCACGATCAGATATGATGGATACCGGTACACCATGCCGGGAGACTATTTCTCTTAAATAAATCCGTGTCAACTTATCCATTCGATCAGTCTCTCGGATTGCTAGGAAGTGAGCAGATTTTGTTAAGCGATCTACTATAACCCAAATGGTATCGCATCCGCTTGGAGTCCTGGGCAACTTTGTGACAAAGTCCATCGAGATCTGCTCCCATTTCCATACTGGAAGTTCGGGTTGCTGAAGTAAACCGGATGGTCTCTGGTATTCCACCTTAACTTTAGAGCAAGTTAAACATTTGCTTACATAGGTGGCAATCTCAGCTTTCATGTTCGGCCACCAATAACATTCCTTCAAATCATGGTACATCTTATCTGAGCCTGGATGGATTGAGTAGCGTGGCTTATGAGCTTCATCCATTACTAGCACTCGTAAATTCCCATACTGTAGTACCAAAATCCGTTCCATGAAATAACGAATTCCATCAGTCTTGGTCTCTAGCTGTTTCTCCATGCCTCGCATGGATTCCGCCTTTAGATTCTCAATTTTCAAGGCTTCAGATTGGGCAACCTTGATTTGCTCTGGCAGATCGGAGTGAATGGTCATTTGCAATGCGCGTACTCGACGAGGTTTAGGGGTTTCTTTTCGGCTGAGGGTGTCGGCTACCACATTAGCCTTACCGGGATGATACTTGATGGCACAGTCATAGTCATTGAGCAGTTCTAGCCATCGTCGTTGCCGCATATTCAGCTCTTTTTGGTCATATATGTGCTGGAGGCTCTTGTGGTCTGTATAGATCGTGCACTTAGTTCCATAGAGGTAGTGCCTCCAAATCTTCAAAGCAAACACTACAGCTCCTAGTTCCAGATCATGCGTTGTGTAGTTCTTCTCGTGTACCTTAAGTTGTCTAGACGCATAAGCAATGACATTGCTGTGTTGCATCAACACACATCCCAAACCCTGGATGGATGCGTCACAATAAACAACAAAGTCATCTGTTCCTTCTGGCAAGGCTAGGATCGCTGCACTGCAGAGCTTGTCCTTAAGTGTCTGAAATACTGATTCCTCTTGGCTGCCCCATTTGTAGATGGTTCCCTTGTGAGTTAGGGCAGTTAGAGGTTGTGCTAACTTTGAGAATCCCTCGATAAATCGTCTGTAATAACCTGCCAAGCCAAGGAATTGTCACACCTCAGTAGGCGTTTTTGGTGCCGGCCAATCCTTGATTGCTTCAATCTTTGAAGGATCTACATGTATACCCTTTTCGTTCACCACATGACCAAGAAACTGCACTTCTCGCATCCAGAAGTCACATTTTGAGAACTTTGCATACAATTGTTCATTCTTCAACAATTCCAGAATGATCCTCAGATGTTCCTCGTGATCTTCCTTATTCTGAGAGTAGATTAGTATGTCATCAATAAAGACAATGACAAATTTATCCAAATAAGGTTTGCAAACACGGTTCATGAGGTCCATGAAAACTGCTAAGGCATTGGTTAATCCAAAAGGCATTACTGCGAACTCATAGTGCCCATAACGAGTTCTGAATGCCGTCTTCGAGATGTCTTCCTCTAGAACTCGTAGCTGATGATAACCTGATCTCAGATCAATCTTGGAATAGTAGCTTGATCCTTGCAACTGGTCAAACAGGTCATCAATGCGCGGAAGTGGATATCTATTCTTGATTGTCACCTTGTTCAGCTCTCGGTAGTCAATACACATTCTGAAGGTTCCATCTTTCTTCTTCACGAAAAGCACTGGAGCTCCCCAGGGTGAAGAGCTGGGACGTATGAATCCCTTGTCCAGCAATTCCTACAATTGCTTAGACAGCTCTTGTAGTTCATTCGGTGCCAAACGGTACGGCGCCCGAGCGATCGGAGCTGCTCCAGGTGCTAATTCAATCTGAAACTCTACTTGCCTGTGTGGGGGTAGTCCAGGTAGGTCCTCGGGAAATACCTCCGGAAAGTCTCTAACTATAGGGATGTCTTCCAGTCGTTTCTCCTCAGTAGTCTTTTCGGTGACTAGGGCTAAAATCGCCGAATGTCCTTTCTTCAAAAACTTCTGAGCTTTCATGTATGAAATGATACCAACTACTGCACCACTCCTGTCGCCTTCTACGGTGAGTATCTTTCCATCAGGCAAAAGTAGTCGAACAAGTTTCTCACGACAAATGATTTCGGCTTGGTTGTTAGACAACCAATCCATGCCGACAACGACATCAAAACTACCGAGTGTAATAGACAATAGGTCAATTTCGAAATCATGCCCAGATAGACTACCTCTGTATATACGTGAAGATTCAATGATCTTACCGTCTGCTATTTCTACTGTATAATTGGTATCTAGGGCTACAGAATTATCATCTAGCAATTTACTGAACTTATGCGAAATGAAACTCTTATCAGCACCAGAATCAAATAGTACCGAAGCAAAGCAACCATTGATAGGAAATTTACCAGTTACAGTAGAAGGATCATTACGAGCCTCACCTGAACCAATGATGAAAGCTCTTCCCTTGGCTCCACCATTACCGTTCTTATCGTTGTTTCCACTGCCATTGCCATTGCGGTTATCAACACCATTACCGCCACCATTGTTCCTCCTCAATTTTGGGCAATACCTCTTGATGTGCCCGGTCTGACCACACTCATAGCAGCCTCTTTGTTCATTTCTCTGGGCCGGCTGTCTAGATGTCATATTCATCCTGCAATCTCTAGCAGCATGGCCAAATGTACCACACCGCTCACAAGTATTCTTTTTGCAGTTCCCGTTGTGGTGGTAGTTGCATCTGTTACACTTAGGTAACGTCCCAGAGTAGCCACCACTCTGCTGAGATGAGGATGAGGATGATTGATGAGATGAGCGATAGTTGTCAAACTTCCGTGACTGTTGAGGTTGCGGTTGAGAGTTGTTCTGCTTGTTGGTGGAACCAGATTCCCACTTCATCTTGTTGTTACTGTCTGAAGGGGTCAATGTCGAACCTCGTGGAGGTAGTTTTCCCTGGATGACTGCCTGGTCAGTCAGTCTATGGGCCAACCTGATTGCCTCCTGTATGGTGTCTGGTTTGGAAGCAGTGACCATGCCTTGAATCTCAGGTGACAGACCGTGCAAATACCTCTCAATCCTTAGGGAAGGAGGGTCGACCATGTTAGGGCATAGGGTAGCAAGCTCGTGAGATCGAGTGGTGTACGCCTCGATTTCGGAGCCTGTCATCTTTAGGTTCCAGAACTCAGTTTCTAATTTCTGCACCTCACTCCGAGGGCAGTACTCCTCTTTCATCAGGGTCTTGAAGTCATTCCAGGTCGTCTGGTTTGCAATTTCAACGCCCAACATTTGGACTTGAGCGTTCCACCAAGATAACGCAGCACCGTCCAGGGTGCCAGTGGCGTACTTAACCCGATTTGCCACGGGGCAGTTGCACATCTCGAACACTGACTCAAGCTTTTCGAACCAGCGTAGGAGTCCCACAGCTCCTTCTGCTCCAGTGAATGGATTGGGTTTACAATCCATGAAGGTCTTAAACGTGCATACCCCTTATCCTGCAATAAGTTTTGATCATGCGTTTAGAATTTTGAATAGATGTTACAACTTAACCAGGGTGACGGAACGTTAACGTCAGGGGGAAATTTTGTATTGCTTACCGATTGGAGTGGCTTGCGGATTGAGATTAGGATTTGCAAGAGCATCAGCCACATGCTGATTGATTAGGGCTGCTAGTTCAGCTGGGGTCATGTTGATGGTGCCACGACCACGTCCGCGTCCTCGGCCAATTCCAGACATTCTTAACAATCACAACATACAAAAATAAGTAATATGAAACATATCTACTTCATTTGAGTACAAGTAATTAAAAGAATTTAGCACACACAACTAATAAGTTCAAATAATAATTTCTGACCAAATAAATTGTAGGTACGCATACAATTAATCAAATCAAATACTAAAATCCAAAAGTATCAGTCAGATGGGAAACAACCCTTCCCATCTAGGTGTGAAATGAAATAAGTCCAATGGAATAACAGAATTAATGAAAGAAAAGAATAAATGAGGAAGTCAGTGAGAGTCAACAGATCCGTCGCTGTTTTCCGCCTCGTCATAAGGCTGCTCCTTGGGTTCTTCTTCTGGCTCTTCCTCAGGGTCTTCTTCCTCCGGTGCTTCCTCGAGTTCTTCTTCCTCCGGTGCTTCCTCGGGTTCTTCTTCTTCTTCAGGTGCCTCCTCTGGTTCTTTTTCTTCTTCAGGTGCCTCCTCTGGTTCTTTTTCTTCTTCAGGTGCTGCTTCTGGTTCAGGCACTGCGTTCTGAGCGAAGACTTGGGATTTCACAATTCCTAGTCGCTGGTCTGTGTTCTCGGCCCGCCCGACCAGTCCATTATAACGATCTATTAGGTCATTGTGGTATTCCAAGAAGTTATCAAATCGAGTCTCGAGTCGTTCGAGTTTCTCCGCAGTCCTAGCCGATGTTTTCTTTAGTTCCGCATTTTCCTTCACGAGTGCGGCCACACGCTTACGCTGCAAATGCATTGTGGCTGCCAAAGCAGCTATAGCCTGCTCTGGAGGGCAAGGAAGTGGTGGTAATGTAGGGGCATTAGGGTCCCTACCAGCAGTGGATCTAGTGCGTGGGCGGTTTTCGAGAGGTGGAGGTACATTCTTCTCTAGGATGAGATCAGTAATGTACTGTGGATAGCACTCCCACCTATGAACCGGTGGGTACTCGGTTAAAGCAAAAGGTTGATCGTAATCGAGTCTCTCGTTATTATTATAACGTAAGGGCCAGACGCAGGAGTTCTCAGAGGAAGGAATGTGATCGTAGTAGATAGGCCTCTTGCCTCGAGAAGATGATGATGGTACTGAAGAAGATGATGCCATTCTGCAAGAAACTGTTCACAAGAATAAGCAATGCCAATGAATCCCGCAAATAAAGCAAACAAACAAAGCCAACGAACAAACAAGCAAAGTCTACGAGCAAACTAATCGTGTCTATATGTGTGTAACTAAGGCATCAGGCTATAGTCTAAATGCAATGCAAATGTGATGCAATTTTTAATTTAGTTCGCTATAACCAGCAGCTCTGATACCAATCTGTCACACCCTCAAATTCCACAAACGGGGTATTACCGTTAGGCGTGTGACTTCCAGGATCTCAGCCACTAGTTACACCAAACGACACGTTAATTATAAAACATAATTTACTTATAAAACTTGAATTCATCAAAGACTAGTTTAAACGTGGACATAATAGAAGTCGTGGAAGCATAGTAAATATTAGTTGTTTAAATGGCGCAACACGCGCAAACCGAATAAATAAAATTCACTGAAAGACGTTAAATAAATCACGTGGATAATAATGCATGAATGAAATGCTCCTATGCGTGCGCATCTTGTGAACCTGAAAGAAACATGCTAAAGTGTCAACACAAGGTTGGTGAGTCCACAGGTTTTGATAAATTGAACATAACAGTAAACTGATGCAGTAATCAAGATAATATCAGTAGATAGCTAGTCTACTCAACAAGTTACTAAGTGTATGAAGTTCGCAACCGACACTGACAACGTAAAGAATGCCTCGGCTATGAACACCGGTCACAGCAACAGAATTAGGTCAATTAAACACCCGTTTGACGAACGTTGTGCTAGCGCGACTAGCCCGGGTGGGGTTTGTCAAACCCAGTAGATCTACTCAGAATTACCTCGCTAGAGTACAAATATTAACGGTTCGAAAGTGAGGACTTAAGTATGGTGTCACACTAGTAAACAAGTGATATTAAAGTAATACTGATCAGGTGAAAATACGTTTAGAACACACGTTTCTTTCACCCCAAAGAAAGTAAGTAAAGTGGGGCTGAGAACTCACCTCAAATGTAGATCAACAAAATAATACAGAGAACAAGTAATTAGGTTCCTGAACAACCTGGATTTCAATTAATATATAATATTAATTTTAATCATTAATTATAAATATAATGATCGTACGGTTTCGCGTTTCACGGTTCAGGTACGGTGCCGATCATCGGTTGACTCCCCATAAACAAACAGTACTACCACATAAACTCATACAACATAAAAACTCAGCTATTCAAGCACACATAGACCATACACGAAGATATTGTTTACATAGTTCCAATTATAAGAATTCGTTTATAATAAAACTCATTCACATAACAAAATACAACATGCATATTATGCACCACCCATTTAATACAAGATTACCTACATGTGCATTATGTTTCACACACATATGTATCATACATCATTTGGCCCCACTTTGTTCATATTGGTACAAACACATGCACATATCACCTACACACATGCATGGTCATACAACACACTGCCACACACACACCCACATAACACGCACACACAGCCACACAAAACACTCATACACACACATCATCACATAACATACATGCATACAACACACGCATGCATAGGCAAGGGACACACACGTCCACATATAGGAGACACCCATACCTATATGCACACCCACATTCATACACACAAGTACACACACATGCGGCAGAAGTAACACCCAAGAACATCATCGGGTTCTAAACCCAAGCATCATTCTCGGTTCACAGTTCGTGCACACAAGAACACACGCAAGACAACACCACCGGGGCCGAAGTTGCACCCGATGACACACCCGATCACCCGAACCCATGAGCACCCAAACATCATACAAACATGACTATATACAGTCGCACAAAATATGCATACCCAGAACATTTCTATACATACGCAAAATACACATACATACAAACTGCAGAAAGTACATACATGTATACATATACGCACGACCACATACACCCATATACATATACGCAGAACATACACACATATATATATACGCAGAACATACACATATATATATATATACGCAGAACATACACACACATATATATACGCAACCGAGACCTGAACAATGAAATAACCACCAGGAGCAAAGCCGCATCTAAACCGTAACCCGAACCTCGAAACCGTAGCAATACGAACATGATTAATGATCTAAGAATCTTACCGAACGAGGTACGGGGCTGTTTTAGTTGCCGATCACTAGCGTCGGGTACTCGATGTTGATTGTGGTGTCGTTTGATCGTGAAGAAGGCTGCCTGAGGGAGTTAGCCGCGATGAGAGGCTACGATAAGGGTTGTCGAGGTGATTGCTCACGGTGGAGGGGTTGGTCGACGGCAGTGGTGGTTGAAAGCGGGCGACGGCAGTAGGGTTTGAGAATGTGGAGGTTGTTTGAGGTTGTCGAAGTTTTTGGAGAAGAACAGAAGGTTGGGGTCGGTTATGAGCCCACACACTCCCATTGAGTCCCTCGAGTTTAGCCATTTGCACAATGTCCCCCCCCCCAAGTTTACTTAAAGTATGTTTTGGTTTATTAAGTTTTAGATTAGTTATTATTAATTACATTAATAAAGTTGATATATATATATATATATATATATATATATATATATATATATATATATATATATATATATATACACACACACACACACTACTGCCAATTGTCGAGAATTAAAACTCGGGTTATCACATAAAATCATGTAAAACATGGTTTCCAATCCAATTTGCAAACGTAAAGGCTACAAAACACCTAAATTCATATAAATGTGGCAATAAAGTTGTAGGATGAAAAATAAGGTGAAATCAAAAGGAGAGGCCCTCTTATATTAATATGTGGGAAAGAGGACCTACCCACTAGTAGAGTCACATGGGACTAGTTATATTATATTGGTCCACACTTCACATGACTACCTCTTAATCCTTCACTTGACTACCCCCACCCTAACCCATCACTTAAATTCCTTTACTAATTAAAGGGTATCTTTTGGATTTTGATTGATAAACATCTAAATATCCAATCAAACTATTACAATGTACATCTTTTGCTTCATTATACCATAAGTTCCATTATTTCCTTGAGATGCTTGTATTTTCATTTTTTGAATTGTTAGTGTATGTTTTCCTTTTAGAAAATAATATTTCTTAATGAGCCTAATCAAAGAAGGCGTATCAATTGAGATATTAAAAATCATAACCAACCACTTAAGAAAATCTAAAACTAAATAATTTATTATATATTAATAACCAAACTCGGTGGCTAATAACGACGTGTCACAAGACTTCGGTTTAGGTTAAATATTATTTGTACTCACATAGAAACACAATTGTATTCATGTCCCACCGTCTCGTCCTTTTTTCATGTAGCTCACCGGAGTTTGAATCGAAGTTGTTTTGGGCATGCAAACTATACTATCGACTTTATGTTTTTCTTCTTTTTCTTCTTTTTGGTTTTTTGTTTTTACGTTTTTTCCTTTTCTTATTTAAATATATTTTCTTTTGCCACCTTCAATACCTCACGGCGACATTTCAAAGTTACTTTTTGTTCTATGAACCTTGTAACATGAATGTCTTAATTTTTTAACTTGTAACTGAACTACCCCATAATACCCATGAATGAACACAAGTCACCAATCCACAACAAAAAGGTAAACAAAAGCATGAGAAAAGATTCTTGCTTTCCCTTGCAAGAAAGTGCAACAAAAGTGTAAAGGTTTAACAAATAACTTCCCCTTTCTTTTCTCCTTTTTCATTTCATTACTGGTGGTTCTGACATTCACACTTGACTTGTATGAGAAACTAACATTACAAAATAAATAAAAATAAAAAAAGAGAAAATAAACCGATATGAGCGGGTACATAACAATGCAAACAATCCGGTCCAGTCAAGGAAAGGGGACAAATGAGGTTGATTGATAGAATGGGGATGAACAACGCTACGCACCCGCTTCGTGGCAATCGTGGTTTTGTATTCGTTGAAGCTTGGCCGAGGTTGAACAGTAACAAGTGGTGATAACATTGGATGAAAAAGAACAAAGAGGATGTATAAAAATTTATATATAGGTGGTGGTGGTGGTGGTTAAAAAAAAAGAAGAAAAATGACTGTTTGCGAGACGTGATGGCTAGCACTGGTGGCCCCTACGACACGCGAGCACGCCAGCGCCAGAAGTGATGGTTCCAACCATGGAGGATGACTTTGCACCTAGACTTGAAGCCCTTGCATAACTTGCTGAGGCTCCTGCACCAGATGGGGTGAAATAAGCCCCATTAAGAAGTAAATCACCTTCTGATCTCCAGTTCCATCCATGCCATTTGCTTGCATCTGTATCTACCCTCTTTGTTACCTGTCATTTTCCATTTTAATTCTATTAATATCTACTTGACTTTCTTTTAATAAGACCAAAGAGTCAACTTTATATCAACAAGAGCAAAGAGTGAAAAGATTATTTACTATCTCAAATTGTTACCTGTCATTTTCAGATGACATGGTTTTGGCCTTTAAAATGAAAAAATGGTGCTAAATAAGTAACCAATCAGGTGATGACATGTCAACGCCTAAAGTGGGTGTGCTCATGTTAAAAAGGAGAAAATATTGCTGCCATGTTTAATGATTGAAATTTACACCAGAGCCCTAATTAAGAATGTTTTTGCTATGAATCTCACTATTTAACCCTCCACCACCACCATCAAATGGTTCTCTTTTTAAACAGTTGATCAAAATGATTTTTTTATATAAATAACTTAATGAAAATATTTATGGTTACCTCCTTTGCAAAGGGATTGGCAGGGGCAAGGTATCTGTTGCCTTGGCTGTTGATAGTGGGGCTTGCACTTCCACCAATGGCATACATTTCCCAGTGGGTGTAGTCATTGTTCACCACATGGAAGTATCCATGTCTACATCTGTAAATTTTACCAAATTTGAGTCTCACAAGACATGTAATCAAGTTCTTTTTCATTTAAATAGTTTTTAAATTCAATAAATAATGAATAAGTACCTTGGCATTCTTTGGATAAGACCTTCTCCAAAATGGTTATAAGCAATAGTCACTTGCATTTGTTTGTCCCTTGTATACGAGTCGCTATGGCCCAACAACATAACCTCGTTGTGGTGAGTGAAGTAGTTATTGGAAATGGTTATCGCGGTTGAGCCCATGACAGCATCAACGAGCCCATCAGCACAGTTAGACAGAGAATTGTGATCAACCCAAATATGGCTCGAGCCAAAGATGGAAATCGCGTCGCCATCAGCCATTGTTCTCCAACCATAATGGGACGGTGAGCTTCTTACTAACGCGTTTCCAGTGGGTTTACAATCATGGATGTGTAAACCGTGGATGATAACATTAGTTACAAACTGTATGGTGATACAAGCTCCATTGGCAATGTGGACATTGACTCCACGGGCATCGATGGTTTTAAAACTGTTCATAATAAGTTCTTGTTTCAGCTGGATCACCATGTCACGTTTGAACACGATCCAAAGAGGTACATCTTGGATGACAGCATGACGTAATGTGCCTGGTCTTGGGTTGACTGGATCATCATCACCAGAGTCCGTCACCACATAATACCGGCCATCACGACCGCCAATGGCATTGCGCCCAAACCCAATGCCACAATCTGCAAGTCGCTTACGGTTCTTTTGCCAGTTTGGGTCACACCTCCAGCAATCATCAATTGGATTGCCGGTCCCACATGACAAGAATCCGAGTTTTCTTCTTTCAGTGCTGTTTCTCATGCTCCTATTCATCATCACAAATCAATACTTTTGCTTTAAACGCAATTAATGAACAGTTTTAAACACCCCCTCCCCCTTCGAGGCCTCAACTACAAGTCTAAGGCAACTAATGTGATTATAAACAACTTTTCCACTTTAAAACCCTTCGATTTGGAATTTAGACACACCCAGGGAACCAAACTTATGGGTTTAGGTCGTTATAATATTATTTTCCCTGTCAACTACAATTACAAGATTCAACACAAAATTTTCATTAAAATAATCTTAGATTTTATGAAAAAACCATTAAAAAAACGACATTTTGTGACAGATTTTGGTGACAGAGGGTTAGCAGACCCGTTGACCCGCTTAGTTTTGTCCTTTTAAGTGTATATTGGTTTTTATGATGTTTGAAGAAAATAGATATTCTTACATTTCAACCATGGAGACCACCTCCTCAGGGTCTTGAACTGCTTTTTTATTCAAAATTTCAGACTCCTTTGTTCTGCAGCAATAGAAAGAGTAAAGCTTTAGCCTTTAAGCTAACAATAGAAAATCAACAAGAATTCAACGTTAAAAAAAATAAGAAAATGACAAATCTTGTCATTTTGTAAACATATCATATGTTAATAACATACATAACACATACCACAAATTCCTATATGAAAACACAATAACCGACACTTTTATGATCATGAAAATATAATAAATGATCAACTTTTTAAAAAGAAAGTTCATAAAAACAAGAAAATGAAATATTTCTCAAGATTTTTATGGCTTCTGAAGAACCAGTAGTGGTCAATATCATTCAAACTTCCACATTAATGAAAAACACACCATTTGGGAAAGTGAGTGAGAGAGCACATAAAAAGTGACGCAGACCATATACCAACAGATGACACACCAAATGGTCCGCCATTGAAGTGATGTAAGAAGTGAGGAACCGACATCTATACTATTAATTGCACGTAGCAAGTGGAAACACAAAAGCAGACGGTTGCAAACAAGTACATTCTGCAACCATTCACAGTATTGTAATGCTAATACTGACATACTGTAATTTGTGCAGACAGTGTGTGCTTTACCGTGTGAAAGAGAAAATGCATTCAGAAAATCA
This sequence comes from Flaveria ramosissima, assembly GCA_025215565.1. Taxonomy (NCBI): domain Eukaryota; kingdom Viridiplantae; phylum Streptophyta; class Magnoliopsida; order Asterales; family Asteraceae; genus Flaveria; species Flaveria ramosissima. Next base: position 31,681,959 of record CM046040.1, on the reverse strand, counting down.
ACGGTAAACCGTCTCACGTCGGTCCCAATTTGTCTGAAATGGCGAATTGAAGCAGCAAAATGCTGTTTACGATTTTGTTATAGTGGAACGAACGATGAATACTCGTTTCAGATCTCAAAATTATTAGTGTAACAGTATGATCTAACATTCTAACGACGAACGCTTCAGTTAAGATCAATTGAAAGCGACGAACTGAACAATCTCAATTCAACAGAAACGAAATCATACCTCGCTGCAAATGACGAGATGTTCAATCTCTGAATCTGCTCTGATTCAACAGCACTGTGCAAAACAAACAGATTTTACTTCACAAATCCTAAACAACACCATAATTCACACAAACACACACTACACTTTCAAAACTTATAAACTTCAACCTACATTTTCCATAATTCCTTTCAATATCACGAACGCAGATCATATTACTCAATAATTACACAACACACATTGTTATTACGATTTACGCAAAATTGCGCTTCAATTCCAACGAGAAAGAAGGCAAATCACACCTGAGATTCGAGTCATCACTTTTCTGACCGGAGACAGTGACAACAACCGCCATAAGCAACGAAATTAGCAACAAAAACGAACATCGGAACACCGAGTCCTTACTCATCGCCATTGTCATCACGATCACTCTTCTTAATTCACCTCCTTCAACCTGAATCACACACACAGTGTGTGTGTGTGTGTGTGTGTGTGTGTGTTTATATGTGTGTGTGTGGATCTGAAAAACAGAGCAAGGTGGGCAACGATATATATGTGTGCAGGGGAAACGAAAGAGACGAAGTTTGTAGTCCAATCACACCTCCAACTTAACGGCTTCATTTATAGAGAACAAAACAGAAGACGTTAAAAACATTAACGGCCGTTTGATATCGACGCCTCAAAAGGACCGTTTTAACCATGGTTTACTTAACTCCCTCACCGACGATCGCCTTATAATTTACTTGTATCCCCTTTAACCAAACATTAACGTCGTTTAACCAAAGATAACCTTTCACTTACTACCGTGCCATGTCAGCATTATCCACTACACATCCCTTCCGGGTCGGGTCGGGTTCAGATCTTCTGGTAGCTTTGTAGTCCGTACCAACATTCTTTTATCTTTATCTTTTATTATTATATTATTTTTTATTGGATATTATTTGTTTTTTAAAAATATTAATATTAATTGCGTAAGAATTAATTTTCAATTGCAGGCCGAAATTCTCGGCGGTGGTTACTGAAGGGGAGTTGGTTACAGTCTGTTTGATTTTCTCTTTTTCTGTTGATTTATTAATTTTCAACTCTATCTCACCCGATCTGACGGTTTGCTCTTAAATGGAAGCATAAAATGCTGTTCGATAAAAATTATAATTCTTTTAGATGTTATTTTAGAAGTTGTGGTTTCATGCAATAAATAAAATTTATGTAGTAGGATTATAATTTATAAATATAACGAGATTTGCAAAATGCTGTTTTAGATAATATATCATGGGGTGCCAATCATGAATCATGAAGAAATATATATGAGTATAAAATAGCTCAATCATATGTAAAACACAATAAACACTTTAACATTTTTGGATGTGTTACTTGAAAATATACAATAACACAGAGACAATTTGGTTTAAAGAATTCCTAGGATTCAGGAATTTAAATTGAAATTGGAAAATTTTTATATGTTTGGTTGGTTAACGTATGAAACTAGAATTTGAAAAGTTTCTTATATTTATTGGAGTTCATATTCCTTCCACTTAATAATAAAATGTTAAACAATCTAATTTATTATTTAAAATTAACATTTCAATTCCACTTAAAATTAACCAACCAAATACATTATCAATTTAAAAATATTTCAATTCCAATTACATTTCCAATTTTAATTCTTTTGCAAAATATTATGTGAACCAAACGACCCCATAGAGTTGAGCAAGATGGACAATCGGATGATCCCGCACAGGGGCGTCTCAACGTTTTTAGAGGCCTAAAGCGAAGATGAAATCAGAGGCCTTTTAAAACTTTATTTTTAAAAACTCTCATTAATTGAAGCATAAGCACTAGTTGATTCATGATTCCTAAATCAGTTAATTCAAAACAAATCCTAATTGATTCAATCATTTTATATTCTAATAAACTATAACAAGTAAAATGCTAAAACAAATAAACACTTAGCAATGTGCAAATCAAATAAAAAAAAGTATATACAAAACTAAAACAAATTTAGAACAATTATCAATTAACTACTTGTCCCTAGGACAAAGAATTAAAGAAAAATAATTAGCAATACATTAAGCAATTTATCTTATTTAGGGAGAGAATCAATCAATCAGAGAACACGTTTAGCATAGTACCTAATCGTGATTCCGTTACTACACTAGATGTCCAGATGAAATCGAAGTTTAAAGGCTTCTTAATTGCAATGAAATCAAAGAAGCAAATCTTGACTCCACCGGATGAATTAGAGAAGCTAATGAATATTGGGGGGGAGGGGTGTCTTATTCGTGATTCCAGTGAAGAAATTGAAGTTTTGAGTGGCTCGGTTCGTTTGGGGCAAGCAAAATCATAAGCGAGTCATGGGTGCGCGGTTGTTCATCTTAACCATTTGGCTTTGTTCGTCTCTTCCTTTCAACTCTCCCCACTCCAGCTCCCAATCAGGAATTCACCAATAGCTTGTGATGAAGATCTACGACCTGCCGATCTAGGTTTCTTTCTTTCTTTCTTTCATTCTGTTAATTTAGTTTATTTTGGGCTTAGATCGAGAATGAGCTATACAATAAAATTTATTTTTTGGTGGCCTATTAGAATGAGTGGCCTAAAGCTCTAGCTTATTTTTTTAAGTTGTTGAGACGCCCCTGATCCCGCATAAAATCAAACCAACCTGATACGTACCGATGGATGAAATTGAGAACCGAGTTAGAGCCGGACTTGCTATCAGTTGTTTTGCTTACTTTAGCTTAGATTTTGAACACAAGTCTTTTATAATAAATTTCACACATCCTTCAAGATAAACACACCATTCTTCTACGACGGAACAACCATAGCAGTAGGTGTGCCGTTGGAGATGAGCTTACGAGTCCGAGCTAGCATTGGGCAATTTAATGTTTTTATTTTATATTTAAAAAGAGAAGAAAATAATAAATAGAACGAGTTAAAGAGTATTATTCTCTAACTTTCCAAAAGATTTCTTGTTTATAGTTGTTTCTTAAAAATAGCATTTTTTTTCTATTTGATATCCCTCTTGTAATTATAAAAAATGAGTCAAAATCTTTCATACTATATCCATACCAAATGAAACTACGCAATGGTTTTTAACTACTATTAATTAAACTAATTAGCAATTAATTTGTTTATTTACAATATAGAAATTAATAATTTCGTTTATGACATCTTGTAAATGTTTAGCAAAGCCATTACTCAACTTAGCTTTTGAAGTTGAAACTTCGGAGTGCTTTCTAAACACTTAATTTCTAAAGTTGAAACTTTTACAATTAATATCTAGACATAGACTGGCTTTATAAAGTTGGCTTCTAAACATGAGACATTTCACGGAGAAAATGCAAGTAAATTCAATATGGACCTTCACTATCAGAGGGTTCTTGAATAACCTTTGATGTACGATTTGAGTTTTATATGAAACTTTTATTTCTTGAATTTCAGCCCTGTTGTAAAAATATATAAAATGTTCAATCACTTGAATTTTGTACGAGTTTTATATCATATTTGATATCTACCAATGATATTTAGCCCAACCGTTTAAGTTGAGATACCCATAATATGTAAATATTGTGAGGTTATGAGTTAAAGTCTCACTGCGAGCAAAATACTCAGAGTTGAGGCTGTTGGTTCTCTTAGCAATGAGTTTCCTTCTGAGGGCGTTGGGGTGCGGTCCCGACTGGAAAACAGATAAGTAAGCCCGATTAAGATAACACTTATCATCCGAAATAGAATCGCATGTTTGTCATTATAAAAATTGATATCCGGAATGTTTAGATGTCTATACTGCATTTAATGTTTTATCTTTTGTTCATTTTAAATCTAGTGCCAAAACTACCATTTTCCAGAGTGGGTGCAAATTTAGACCAACTCAAGAACATCATTTTGACCCTTAAGACTATCTTCTTGTTAAGTTTTATGTTAGATAGTGATGCAATGTTATTACCTAAACATTTTCGTTAATTTTTCTGTTAAATTAAGATGAAAAGTTAATCTTAATGCCCAAACTTGTTAGAAAATTAAAAATTAATACCTAAACGTGTCACTTTTTTTGTTTAGTACTTAAACATATTACTTTATCCAAACCGAATAGATCGTCTTTGTAGTTAACTCTTAATGTAATAATTAATCTAAGTGGTAATAACTAAAATTACTAGGGCCTGACATTCTAAACAAATTAACTCATCGAGGTAATAATACATACAAAAATTTAAGTTGAATGGATTTAAATATGTAATTGGAGTTAACTTGCTCTGAGACCTAATAGGATTATTTGATATGAACAATTTGTTGTCATATGTCGTATTTTATCACACATGACCAAAATATAACTACTAAACCAACAACTATTACGTCATTAACGCGCAACTTATACCTCATAACACAACTTTACAGGCAACAAAATAACCCAATGATGCACATTACTAAAGCATGTATCCACAAGTGTTTACAAGTTTATAACATCAATACAACATTTATAGTTGTAACGTATCACTCTCAACAATAGTACATAAATGATAAATAAAAACCCACAAACATCCACAATATATATTCATTTACGCATTTCATGGAATTCTTGGTATGCAATTTCATAAACACTTACATTCTTAATTTAATCTCGAGTTGATATGAAAATATAGAAGAAAGTTCTAGTGAAAAATTAAAACATATGACACAACCTATGATAAGAGCTAAAACGCACAAGAAAACTCCAATGATTTCAACCATAATAATCGCTATGTTCATCAAGCCAATTCGACTCCTTCTTCACATGAAACAATTTTTAGATTAATCGATGGTGTTTAATGTTATTATGCTCGACTATGATTTAATTTACACACTTAAATGTGGTATTTGGTCTTTGTTACAAGTCCACGAACGAGATGGCTGCTATGTTTTAAAGATTGTGGTGATGGTTTTGCATGATTAAAAAAACATACAATTTTTTAAATATTATGATTGTTTATATTCATGAGATCATTGTTTCCTTAGAGAACTTTTATTTGGGTAAATTCCAATTGCTATCAACACGGGCTTCAAAACAATATCTACCAACCGAATATTTCATACAATAATGTATAATTTTGTTTTAAATATCGTTTGGCTTACATGATTAAATGTCGTGCTTATGTATAAATATATATTTAGGGTTTAATATGTTGTTTTTATTGTCATATGTATTTTAGTGTAATTTATAGTTTTACAAAAGATGGTAAATTTGGGTCATTGAGCCCCCCATCGAAGGCTTTTTACACGAGGGAGCAATATTATGGTTGGTAGTCATGGTGACTCCCATCATTGGAAAACATTTCACGCTCATCTTTTTATTCCATATATATGTTTTTTAATTTTGAACATTTTGATTTTATAGAAAATATTTAACTAATAATATTGTAATTATCTTTTTTCCTCAACCCTGCTCCCTTTTAAGGGAAAACTGTCAAATCAATATATTGCACCCAACTTAATTGAGTGCTTTGGTTCATGTCATCAAAAGCCAATGTGAAATGAAATCATTAGTAAGATTATATTTTTAAGCACATATTACTTTTGGTCATCTATGTTATTACAAGAATATGCGTTTTAACAAGTTAATAAATTCAACTTAATTGAGTGCTTTGGTTCATGTCATCTATGAATGATATGCGTTCTGAATATGTTTTGCATGTAGATATAATGTTTAGACGAATAAAGTTACCAGCTTTAGTTATAGGGTTTATGCTATGTCAATTTTACGATATTATTCAAAGTCTATGTGAGAACCCAAGATTACATATCAATGTTCTAATGATTTTCAAAGGATGTAATGGTATAACTTTGTATAGTTTCCACCTCAACTGCTATTGGAAAACCCCACTGTTATGTGCATGCATTTCTTCATCCGCATTAACCTCTTAGTTAGTCTAAGTATGACCAATGCGAAAGAATAAATTGTTACCCGCATTCACCTCCTTTTCCGCATTGACCTCTTAGTTAGTCCAAGTATGGCTAACACGAAAGAGTGAACTGTTACCTGCATTCCCCTCTTCATCCACATTGACATATTAGTTTGTCTAAGTATGGCCAATATGGAAGAGTGAACTATTACCTACATTGGTTTACTCAACTGCATCACTCAACCGCTATATGCATTCTCTATTACCATATTGACCCAACCCTTTACAAACTCAAAGTTCACCCGCATTGAGCCAAGCTATCCGTACTAAATAAAATCCAACCTCAATCAGATGATGGGCTTTGACCCGCTGGTTTTCACCCTCATTGTTTGTAGGAGAGATTTGGGTTTGAACCTGGCCTCCCCCATATATTTTAATTTATAATTTAGTTATAGAAAATTTAAATATATATATTCATATTGAAGTTTTTGTGTCTATTAAAGCTGAATCAAAGTTTATTTATTTTTAAAACATTTCAAAAATTAGAATTATATAATCCTCTATCTTTAAGATTACAAAAACCGAGTCAATTCAATTATTAGGTTTGATTGTGTTGGTTTGTGTTTATTGTTACACTATTGCACTTTTAAGTCTTGACATTGCAATATGAATTGAATTGTTTTCAATCAATTAAATCAATCTATATGTTAGGACCGTGTACGTACGGAGTACTAACTGATTCTGCGTTTATACCAGATCAAATAGTGCGGAATCCTATTTGATTTGCGATCCAATCAGTGAGAACAATTACCCGATCGATATATGATTGAAACTACACATTATGAATGAATAAAGATCGATTAGGAATGATCTATGAACTTGGACAGGCTCTTTGGGATGTTCTGGACGACTAGGGTTCTTGTGTTTTCAATTTCTATTTTTCCACGAATTAGGTGGTATTTATAGGTTAGGGGTTTCCAATCGTACGACTGAACCATTAGCATGATTCAGTCGTGCAACTGAATCATGCAATTGAGTCATATGCACGACTGAAGGTTCAGTCGTGTGACTGAGTCAATCTTATGTCTCATTCGTACGACTGATCCAGTCTCCTGGTTCAGTCGTGCGACTGGTCCATAAGCATGATGTATTCATGCGTATGGTCCATAAGTATGGTCCATTCGCATGAAGACTCATCCGACTAGGTTGAACATATTTCTCAATCATTATTGACTAAGAGCTATGCACAACAACCTCAAACCTATATAATATGGTCATACATATACATTACACTTCAACACAATAATAATGTAAAATAAATAAACATGAATAAACATCATTACATATGTGTAAGACATGAAAGATTTTTACATTTAAGCTCATAAACTAGGAACATATGCATCTACAAACTCCCCCTTGGTCCTAGTTTCCTCTATTGTCTAACACTCTTCACATGTTCTTCGAATTTCTTGTACTTCTCCTCTTTTGTAACTCCTGCATGTATTTCAAATGCAAAGCAGAGTCTTATTACGTGTTGAAACTGGAGAGCTTGTACAATATCTTGCGTGTCATAGAATAGTGGCCACTTGTATAATGTGTAGACATCTTCAGCCGACAAGTTGGTTAGGCACATAGGGTCAAATACCCGGATAGTCTCTATATTTCCTTCTTTATTCAACACTATGACCGCTTCACCCGTCCTCCAATCATAATACCACCATTTGAAGTATGGAGTGAAGTCCTGAGGCATTTCCCGCAAGGGAATCTTAGACATTATGCGCGAAGGACTCCACTTTAGCACGACCTTAGGCTTCCCAGATATAGGGTCCACTTCAGACTTATGTATGTACCTCTTCAGTTGTTGAGGTCTGAAGTTTACCCATCTAGTGTGGTATTACTTCTTTAACGAAGCCTCAAACCAACCGGACATCTTTCTTGGATTAGCATACAATAGATCTAAGCATGCCAGTCGATTGAGCTCAAAACCAGGAAGAGTCTTCAGATCATGAGAATATCTCTCTTAACAGCATACACGTCCAAATCTTCAAAATACTCCCACGCTATGATCTTGCCAGACACTTTCTGATGACGTTTGACTCTATAAAGCTTTGTGTAGGCATTCTGCTTTTGGGGCGTGCGCTGGGCTTTCATCTCAGTAAAAGAAGCTGCCCATTCAGCTTTCTTGATATCAACGTTTTCGTACGAAGCTTGGGCTGAGCTTTCTTCTTTCTCCTTTTCTTTCTCAACTTTATCTTGCTTCTCAAAAGTATCACTGTCAAAGGTTTCACCCAAATTGGGGATAACATGTCCGTCCAGATCAGTGTACTGAGGATAATGATCAGCAGTGACATCCTCTATCTCGATTTCATCGACATCGTTAAGCTCATCGTCACTTGACACATCAACTGTAGGAGCATCTTTGACCAACTCATCCGGATTCAGCCTGAATATTTCAGCCAGCTTTTCATCCGTTAGGTCGTGTATGATCTCTCCCTCCTCTGGAGTGTAGCTCACAGACCTTCTAACTATCCCTTGCAAGTCAAGAATCATGGTTAATTGAGTTTTGACCTGCTGAAGGGGTTGGACATCAAGTTCATCTATTTGTTGAGCTTCATCTGTTTGATTAGACATTAAACATATCACACATAAGTCATTATATGATACATTAAGACATAAACAAACTTAAATGATCAATAATTACATTAATGTAATATATAATTCGAGTACAAAAAGTTTTAAATACAAAAACATCTAATCATTACTTTTGTCTTGAATAGCGGGTTCTTTAGCTGGAGGAGCAGAGGATGAGGCTCCTTGATCTTGACTCCGTTTGGTCCTCCTCTCTTGAGCTCGAGGAGAGGCTGATGCACCAGCATCACCTTCTTGGTCATCCTCGTCCTCTCCATCTTTTCCGCTAGTCCCATCTTCTCCAACATCCTCCTCACTGTCATCTTCATCCTCCTCCTCATCATCATCATCATCACTATCATCATCATTATCATCACCATCATTACCATCACCATCCTTGATCTTAAGAGGCTCACTCTTTGACCCTTTCAGCTTTAGCAGTATCTTCTTATTCTTCTTCTCAAGCTCCTCAATTCTCTTCACCGAAGCCATCACCAGCTCATTTTGAGTCGTAAGCGCATGGTTAGCTTGGCCTAAGGCTCTCTCATACTTAGCACTCTTCTCAGTCAGCTCCGTAAGCTGCTTTCCTTGGGCGTTGTTGATTGATATCAGCTGGTTAATCTAATTTGCCCGCATGTGATCTGTAGCTAACAGCTTTAGCACCAAGCTGTCAAGGTTTGCCAGCTGTTCCTCTAACCCAACATTGGGTATAATGTAATCATGGGTCATTAGGGCTTGGGTGGATGTTCCTGCTTGGTGGGTGGTGGTAGTGGTGGATGTGTTGAATATGGGAGGTGCAGTGTGAGTGGGATGTGGTGGAATGGTTGTGGTAGTGGTGGTGGATGGAGTGATAGTGGCTGTGGGAGAAGTGGTGGTTGTAACAGTGGTGGTGGCTGGTGCAGAAGATGTAGTCACTGTGAACCTCAGCCTCTTTCCCTTTTTGCCGTGAGGCTGCGCCATTCTCTTCAACCTGGAGCCCTTTGCAATAGGCGATCCCCCTTTGCTGCTGGACTGGTTAGGGGTGTATGTAGGATCAGTGAAATCAGTAGCATCACCCCTAGACTCAGCCTGGCGTCCACCAACAGCCCTGATCCCTCTCTCAGTGGCCACGACCCGGCTTCCAATCGTCCGTACCAGAGGCTCATCATCTGTCTCCTCTCCTTCATCTATCAGAAAATCAGGATGAATAGCAGCCTGCTCAGATCCACCTGGAGCTGAAGAAGTAGTAGGTGGAGGTGGTGAAGACATAGAAGAAGTATCAATGCCCGTGAAGTATTGGGACCTGTATCTCCCCCACCTTGACCGTCATCTTGGTCATCATCATCGTTATCGTCGTCGGATGTGTCAGTCATGAGGGGCTCAATATCTGAATCACTGTCATCGTGATGCCATTTCTTGCGAGCAGGCGCCACGTAATCCTCCCTGGCTAAGTGCCCAAACAGTCTCCTGACAGGGGGTTTCACCTGCTTTCCCCTGTAAACTTTCATCCAGCCTAAGGTGGTATCATCGATCACGTCAAGCACGACTGCATCATCTCTCTCCTTTGGCAGCATAGGAAGCTTCTCATCTATGCTCATCTGTAAGAAGCGTGGATACATACAGAAGCCTTCCTTGCCTTTAGCCTCAAGGTTCTCGATCAGATAGGAGAAGATCATGTGAGAGAAAGTGAACTGGTGGTTCAGTACCAGTGCAACATATGCATTCTGGATTTGGTCGGAGAGCTCGTCAAATCCTCCACGCCTGGAGGCTATACACTTCAGGATCACATGTGCCAGATACTTGAACTGAGAGCACATGTTGCTCTTGTTCAGTTTGCCGGCATTTAAGTCACTGGCATACTTGATCCTCATGAAGCATCCCCGGACAGTCAGGGGATGTAGCTTAGTTGGGTAGGCTTCGTCCTCACCCAGATCTAATACCCGCCTCAAATCAGCCTCAGTGATCTCAATATCTTGACCAAAAATGGAGCTCTATATACGGTGTGCTTAACGGACCGGTCAACCCTGGCGTTTTCCCAGAATGCCTGCTGTTTGGATCTGTAAGGTGTGCATGGTGTCGATATAGCTTTAAAGATCCTCGATCTCCTAAGAAATGCAATAATCCCAGCAAACTCGGAAGCATTCCGAGAGGTGGCATCCAAGTGAGCACAGATGTTGTGCTTTGGGGTCATGGTCCATCTATCACCCATGTTTCTGTAACACAATAAACATATACATTAGAGATGTGCATAACAGAAGACAGTAGAAACTTAAATGTTTTGATCAAACTGGCTCAGTCATACGATTGAACCATAAGACTGAGTTCAGTCGTGCGATTGAGCCTGCGACTGAGTTCAGTCGTGCGATTGAGCCTGCGACTGAGTTCAGTCGTGCGATTGAGCCTGCGACTGAGTTCAGTCGTGCGATTGAGCCTGCGACTGAGTCAGTCGTGCGACTGAACCCATTCGCATGATTCATACGTGCGATTGAATCGTGCGTCTGGCTCAATCGTGCGACTGAGGTTCATTCAGAGTGTCCATTCGCAGAAGTCTCTGTGCAACACTTCGACTTTGAATCTTGGTCAAAACTTGATTTTAGACTTCATGTTTAGACTCATTAGGTTGCAGAGACTCTAAATAGCACTTAATGTCCTTTAAATCAATTATTTTGTTCATTTAAGTGGTCTATTTGAGTGGTTTTATTGATTTCTTGATTTTAACCAATTAGGTCATTTAGGGTTAGATTTCACCGGTCATTCTGATCTATTTCAGTCCCACAATACCTGTAGATGAATAAGAAACCGGTTAGGATCACAATCGGCAAGTAATCAAGTTAGAATGAAATTTGGGAAGAGTGTCTACGTATGAGCGATTTAAGAACAATTTGAGGGTGGTGAGAAATGCGACCGACTCACCCCTCTATTTATACTTCTTTTAATGTTCAGTCGTGCGACTGGACCCATACGCATGTTCCAGTCGTGCGACTGAGCCCATACTCATGCTTCAGTCGTGCGACTGGCTCATACTCTTTCATCCAGTCGTACGAATGGTTCATTCTGGTGATCCATTGTGTGAATGTTCCATACTCATGGTCCAATCGTATGATTGCTCCATACTTATGGTCCAATCGTGCGATTGAGGTTCATACTTATGGTCCAATCGTGCGATTGGCTCATACTTATGATTCAATCGTGCGATTGGCTCATACTTATGAGTTTGACCTCAGACACTTTCACACACTTAAAGTTTTACCTTTTGATATAACATTATGCACAATGATCATCTCAGACATGATCTTTTAGTTTGACACACATTTGGTCAGCTCAGACGTGGTCCTTTTAACTTAAAACCATTTGATCACCTCAGACGTGATCCTTTTAATTTGAAAACCTTTGATCACCTCAGACGTGATCCTTTTAATTTGAAACTGATTGGTCACCTCAGACGTGACCCCTTTTAGTGAGTTATCCACAGAATTCATCTAGTTGTATAGTCCGATGTTTACCTAACAAAAATAAACTAGAAAAACAGAAAAACAACTTGATATTTAAAAGAAAACAAGACATATTTTTGGGTTTTTGATTAGAGATGGATTGAAATCTTTTAGAAAACTGTCTAGCAGATTTTTCTTCCTGAACAGCACAGCTTCAAGTTAATTTGATCATTTCTGGAACGATTCAGTATGAAATCATACAGGTATATCAGAATCATTTAGGACATTTTGATAAAACATTTTGATGCTAGATCCTTGTTTTGACCGAGAGTCAATAGCAATTTTAGGAAATCATATTAGAGCTATAAGATGCACACAATGATTTTGACTGTCAAGAATTGCAGCCATGATGATTATCAGTATATTTGTCCTCTTAAATCCATATATAGATTTTTGACTCACACTGGTGAAGAGTTAGGTTATACTGTTTCAACAAGCATTTGTGGATCCTACACTTATATGGTAATCAACATTCCTCAGTAGATTTTTGAGTGGTCTACGGGTATTTGACAAGAATAGACTATTCTAAGAGCTTTCAAAGAGATGCCAAGCCTCAGGTCAGTGCCATCGCACAGCAGAGAGGCGCAAACATGTGAAGTCACTAGATCGGTAAACATCCGAGCATGTTCTTGACGGAAGGATAAACAACAACAAAAACCAAGAGACAATCAATAACACGAACTATAATATAATGGTTTCATTGATAAAACCTAACGATTACAAGCTCGTTACAATATAAGAATAAAGACTCTTGGCAAGGGGAGATTGAGCATGATCTCCCCTCTCATCCGGCAGCCCTAGGCCCCGGGCAGACTCCCTCCCCAAACCCTTAATCTCTCTACACATTGAAACTGGTATATATAGGCCTCGGCCCATATTAGATGCGACTGGGCCCATTCGTGCGATTGGACCATGCGTATGGTTCAATCGTACGACTGGACCATGCGTATGGTTCAATCGTACGACTGGACCATACTTATGGTTCAGTCTTACGAATGACCCAATCGCATCTCTCAGTCGCACGACTGGCCCATTAGTAAGGCTCAGTCGCACGACTGAGTCTCATTCGCATATGCTCCTACGAATGACCCAGTTTCATGTGTTTACAACATATCAGGTGTATTACATTAAGCCTAGACTATTCGACAAGCGACGGACACACTATATATGACAATATATGCTCCAACAAATTCCCCCTTGGACGTTGCTTGCGAATAGTAGATAACACCTCTTACAATCTTCAGTCAATCTTTGCTCTGGTTGTCAATAGAATCAAACGAAAACCATATTAGCCAACGTTGTCGATCCGTCAGGTTGCCACACTATCCCTGAAAATGAATTTAGGCACAATAGCTTTCGTTTACTTTGCAGAACACCATCACAGCATCAAGATTCCCCATATGACTGATTTTTCCAGATAATGACATGAACAGTTTTCTATTGCTTCAATCTTCACACAGGCTAACCTGATTAACATTAACACCTGCAGAAATTCCCCCTCACATTCAGCATATCCCAATATATAAACGTTTTGCTCTCTTGGCGTCTTCATACGGTGTATTGGGCAAAAGGTTGAAGGTTCCAATCCACAGCTGACAATTATCAAACAAATCAGCATGCATGTAGATTCATCATCAGAAACCTGCTCACATCATCACTTTCTGATTGCGTCTTCAATTTCTCTATACATAGATTCCCCTTAAGAATGAGAATCCTCTCTGTGCGGATAAATATAACTTGATTGGCCCATAAATAGTCAGATGCTCCTGACTACCCCACAAAATCAGCACGGACTGCTGACATCTTCTCTTCTCTCTTTCGTGTTCCAAATACATTCACCTATTCTGGAGGTCCGACGAATAATGGGGTATACATCGAACTTGTTTGACAAAAGAACCGCAGGGTGAATGTGCTTTGCTCATATTCAAATCTGTGCACGAGGCAGTTCTAGACTCTTTTTTTAATAGTCTGGAACAAATGCGGATGAGTCAATGCGGATGGTCCATTCGTGCGATTGAACATACGACTGGTCCAGTCGCACGACTGAACATACGACTGGTCCATTAGCATGGTCCAGTCGTACGAATGGTCCATTCACATGGCCTAGTCGTACGAATGGTCCATTCGCATGGCCCAGTCGCATGAATGGGCTTGCACGCAGATTTTCAGATCTGCAGCCGCCAGGGCTGCCCAAAACCCTAATCTGACGAATTCAACATAAACCGAAACAAATTAGTCATCATCAGATTCGAAAGGGTGAAAGGAACGTGGTTTCGAGTGCAATTTTAACATAGAGATACCACACATAACACGATCTGAGCAAAACATGAAGAACACGAAGTGGGTTTAACGTCAAGATCTGAAATTGGATCCAGAAATCAAGAGCTCGGGTTGCTAGAATGATTGTTAGATCATTCCAGCAGTAACCTAGCTCTGATACCAATTGTGAAGTCACTGGATCGGTAAACATCCGAGCATGTTCTTGACGGAAGGATAAACAACAGCAAAAACCAAGAGACAATCAATAACACGAACTATAATATAATGGTTTCATTGATAAAACCTAACGATTACAAGCTCGTTACAACATAAGAATAAAGACTCTTGGCAAGGGGAGATCGAGCATGATCTCCCCTCTCATCCGGCAGCCCTAGGCCCCGGGCAGACTCCCTCCCCAAACCCTTAATCTCTCTACACATTGAAACTGGTATATATAGGCCTCGGCCCATATTAGATGCGACTGGGCCCATTCGTGCGATTGGACCATACGTATGGTTCAATCGTACGACTGGACCATGCGTATGGTTCAATCGTACGACTGGACCATACTTATGGTTCAGTCTTACGAATGACCCAATCGCATCTCTCAGTCACACGACTGGCCCATTAGTAAGGCTCAGTCGCACGACTGAGTCTCACTCGCATATGCTCCTGCGAATGACCCAGTTTCATGTGTTTACAACATATCAGGTGTATTACATTAAGCCTAGACTATTCGACAAGCGACGGACACACTATATATGACAATATATGCTCCAACAAAACAACAATGAATGCTAGAATATTTAGGTTATGCTTATCCTCATGTCAGTGCCAACGCACAGCAGAGAGGCACACAACCTATATTCTTGTGAGAGTATTTTTCTTTTCTTTTAGCACTTAACGCACCAACAACATTAGCTTGATTGCGCTTAACAATTTTTTCATGTGCTTTGCTCATTTTTTATGGTCATCCGCACACATTTGTGGCGTTTATTTTGCTCGTCACCCCTTATTGGAAATGCGTTGATTGTGTTAACCAGGGATAAGATGGGAACCCACAGCAGATTGAACAATTTAGTTTGAATTTAAGTCACCAATGAGGTCTACTCATCTATTGTGTTGAATCTACCGCACACATCATACAATGGACTAGCAACCTCTAGGTCTACTTTCTCTATGTTACCTCAATAGCAGACTAGTTTTACTATCATTTTTCCTTTAATTTTGTTTGGACTTTTCAGATTTATACTTTGAATTTTGCATCTTAATCATTTAGGTGCTTTTGAGGTCCCAAACAATTTGTTCCCTGTGTACTATCATTTTCCATAAGCGTTAATCAGAATCACAGATTGATTTCATTTCTTTTAGCTAAGCTGCCCTCCTCCCTCGTTTTTTTAAGTAATTAAATACTGCCTGAATTAAATATTAAACTAACCTATTCTCCTCCTAAAATTCTAAAACTGAAAATCTTTTTGTGTTTTTGGATTTTAATAGACAGGCAAATAAAATAAATAAAAGAAAATAAAAAGAAACAAAAAAACTTGTCGGACTACGCACTTTCGTCTTCTAGAATCACTTCACTTTTCTTTTTCACGCCATTAACCTCTAAAAGATATAAAAACCTCAGTTTATCAAATGCTTTTGTGTAGAGGTTGGCGCGTTGAAAGTCCGTATTAATTTTAACAACATCGATTAATTGCTTTTCAAAACAGTCACGTATAAAGTGATATTTAATACCGATGTGTTTAGTTTTAAGACGTTGGACTGGATTTTTGGTGACAGCAATAGCAGCAGAATTATCAACAAAAATAGGGGTGTTAGAAAATTGCAAACCGTAGTCGCGCATTTGCTGTTGAATCCAAATGATTTGAGAACAATAGCTTGTAGCAGCAACATATTCAGCTTCACAAGTTGACAGAGCAACTGATGTCTGCTTCTTACACTGCCAGGTGACTAACTGTCTACCAAAGAACTGACATCCCGCAGATGTTGACTTGTAATTCATCTTGCAACCACCATAATCCGAGTCACTATACGCTGTAAGCTTAAAGTCATCATCATGAGGATACCACAACCCGAGTGTTGGAGTAACCTTCAGATCACGAAAAATCCTTTTTACTCCTATAAGATGGTTTACTTTTGGTTTCGCCTGATATCTGAAACAAAGACACGTCGCGTACATGATATCCGGACGTGAGGCTGTGAGATACATGAGAGATCCGATCATTCCTCTGTACATTGTAGCATCAACCAGATCACCATTTTCGTCGGGTGCCACATCATGGTTAGTGGCAAGTGGAGTTCCAGCAACTGAAGCATTCTCCATGTCGAACCGACTGAGGATATCACCTACATATTTGGTCTGATGCAGGAAGATTCCTTTGGGTGTTTGATCTACCAGCAATAAATCTTCATTCTTGGAACCGAAGATTATGTCGTCAACATATATCTGTACCAGTAGTAAATCACCATCTTTTTCTTTGATGAACAATGTACAGTCAATCACTCCTCTGCGAAAACCATGTTTCACTAGATGAGTTGAGAGTTTCTCATACCAGGCTCTAGGGGCTTGATGGAGCCCGTAGAGAGCCTTGTCCAGCTTGTAAACTCTGTCCCGATGATAAGGATCCTCAAATCCTTCGGGTTGACTGACATAGACCGTCTCACGGATTTCACCATGAAGGAATGCACTCTTCACATCTTGTTGATAGACTTTAATCTTCATGTAGGATGCAGAGGCTAGAAAGATACGAATTGCTTCCATTCGAGCCACAGGTGCAAACACTTCATTGTAGTCAATGCCTTCGATTTGGCTGAACCCTTGAACCACAAGCCGAGCCTTATTCCGAATGACTCCTTGGTTATCTTTCTTACACTTGACCCATTTCGTGCCAATCACCTTAGCACCTTTTGGTCTGTCCACAAGGGTCCATACTCCTAGCTTCTTGAACTGTAGGAGTTCTTTTTGCATTGCACTGACCCATGCCTCATCGTTTAGGGCTTCACTCATATATTTTGGCTCAAATTGAGACACAAAACATCGATATGCACCATCGTGAAGATATCCTATTCAGAACTATGACCGCCTCCCCTGTTCTCCAATCATAGTACCACCATTTAAAGTGTGGAGTGAAGTCCTGTGGCATTTCCCTGAGAGGGATTCTTGACATTGTTCTTGGCGGACTCCACTTCAGCACTATCTTGGGCTTTCCAGTTATGCGATCAACTTCAGAACGTCTGATATACCTCGTAGGTTGTTGAGGTTTGAAGTTGACCCACCTGGTGTGGTACTCTTTCTTCAGGACAGCCTCAAACCAGCCTGACATCTTCCTCGGGTCAGCATATAGTAGCTTCAATTTAGCCAGCTGGTTGAGCTCAAAACCAAGTAGAGACTTTAGATCATGCGGGAATCTAAAGTACTCAATACCCTTCTCTCTCTTTACCGCGTATACATTAAGATCATCAAAATGAGCCCACGCGATAATCTTGCCTGACACCTTGTGATGTTTCTTCACTTTATAGAGGTTGGTGTAGACATTCGGTGTAGGAGCAGCTGTTGTGCTCAGATCTCCTCGAAACATGCAGCCCATTCAGCCTTTCTGATATCAACATCGGCGTTTGAGGCTTGGGCTTGTTCTTCAATCTTCTCAGATTCTTGCTCCATCTGATCCAATATCTCGAATGTATCACTGACTAGGGAATCACCCAGATTGGGAACCACATTTCCCTCTTTGTCAGCGTACTCAGGATAATGCTCTGCTGTGACGTCCTCGATCTCTATCTCATCAATGTCGTTCAGCTCATCGTCACTGTCCTTTTCAAAAGTTGGAGCGTCTTTTACAATCTCATCGGGATTGAGCTTGAACATTTCTGCCAGTTGCTCATCAGTAAGATCATGAATTATTTCCCCTTCTTCAGGGGTGTAACTCACTGATCTTCTGACAATCCCTTGCAGATCAAGAATCATGGTTAGTTGAGTCTTGATCTGTTGGAGGGGAGCAATATCGTGTTCATCCCTTTGATAATTTGGATCTGCTCAATTTAAACATGTAATACACCAAACATTAGTAAATACTCAAAGCAAAAACTCTTAACATTAAAATAGATATTCATGTCATAAGTTTAATACAAGATTCAAGTACATATGATTTTAATAACATAAATAACTAAGCATTACTCTTATCCTGTATCCTCATCTCTTCTGCTACTGGGGCGGATGTAGAGGCACTCTGATCTTGATTCCTTTTGGTCCTCCTTTTGCTTGTAGCTGTGGCACCAGCAGCAGAAAAAGTCATCTTCATCATCATCACCATTAGCATCTGTATCACCCTCATGATTGTCACCATCATCATCATCACTTTCGTCATCAGTATCATCGTCTTCATCTTCTTCTCCTATCTTTAAGGGCTCGTCTTGAGACCCTTTGAGCTTTAGCTGCAGAGATTTGTTTGCAGCCTCCAACTCCGCAATCTTCTTGTCATACTGCTCCTGGAGCTGAGACATCTGCTGAGCCTGCTGATCAATCAGTCGAGGCTGCTGAGAAAGTTGCTGAGATTGCGCAGTAGTAAGATCTACTAACCGACGAATCTGTGCTGTCTTCTCGTCATCGGCTGCTAACAGACGCATCACCACACGGTTCAGCGTTGATAGCTGTTCCTCTACCCCAATGGGAGGTAGAGGTGATCCTGATGAATATGGAGAGAAAGACGATAGTGCAGCAGGATGGCTAGTGGTGGTGGTGACAGTGGTGAAGATTGGAGGTGGTATAGATGTAGGTGGTGGTGGTGTAGGTATGAATGATGTGGTGGTGGATGGAAGGGTGGTAGCGGTGTTAGGAGGAATGGTGGTAGGGATGGTGGCTGTGGTGACAGATGGTGTGGCTGTAGAGGTGGTAGTGGTGGTGGCTGTGGTGGTGATGAAGGTGAGTCTGCGCTTCTTCTTCTTCATGCCGTGGGGCTGAGCCATCCTCTTCTTCCTCGATCCTGTCGAGGAGGATGCTCCCCCTAGAACACGGCTTGGCGGATCGGGAGCATATGTAGGGTCAGCAGCAGTCTCTCCCGATCCACCGGGGCGTTCACCAACGGCCCAGAGCCCTTGTTCTGTGGGAAGGACTTTACTTCCCACAGTCCGTGTTAGTGGCTCCTCATCCGACTCCTCCTCTTCCTCACCAGGTATGAAACCGGGGTGGAACCCAGCAGACTCTGCTATATCTCCAGTGGGGGTAGATACTGGAGATGTACTATCAGTAGTGGGGCCTTTTGGTCGAGTGGGCAAGGCATTTCCAGCATCCCCGCTATCGTCATCATCAGAGTCGTGCTCTGGGAGCTGTAGCTGCTCATCATCGGAGTCGCTGTCTACGTGACGCCAATGACGTCTGCCAGGTGCCACGTACCTCTCATTGGCCAGATGGCCTATCAGTCTCTTTACCTGGGGCTTTACCTGCTTACCCCGGTAAACTCTCATACAACCCAGGGTCGTATCGTCCATGATCTCTAAAGCCACAGCATCGTGGCGCTCCTTTGGAAGTGATGGCAGCTTCTCATTGAAAATCAGCTGCAAGAATCTGGGGTACATGCAGAAACCCTCCTTACCCTTTGCCTCCAGATTCTCCACAAGGTAAGAGAAGATCATGCTCGAGAAGCTGAAGGGGTGGTTCAGCACCAGTGCCACATAGGCATTCTGAATCTGGTCTGAAAGATCATCAAACCCACCCCTTCTGGAAGCAATCAACTTCAGAATGACATGTGCTAAGTACTTGTACTGGGGACACAGGTTGCTCTTGTTTAGCACACCTGAGTTGATGTCCCCAGCATACTTAATCCTCAGAAAACATCCTCTCACCATAAGTGGGTGAAGTCTGGTGGGGTGATCAGTATCGTCCCCCAGCTCAAGTACTCTCTGAATATCGGCAGCAGTAATCTCAATATCCATGCCACAGATAGAGCTCCGTATGCTATACGGCTCACGTGATCGATCAACAGAAGCATTCTCCCAGAAGGCCTGATGTAAAGACCTGTAGGGAGTGCATGGATTAGAGATGGCCTTGTGGATCCTTGATCGCCTGAGAAAAGCGATGATCTCTGCAAACTCGGCACCATTCCGAGTAGTATGCTCTAGATGAGCATATATATTGTGCTTAGGGTTGATAGACCATCTATCAGCCATCGATCTGAAACACAAGACACAAAAACATTAGAAAATCACATACCATAATTCAGTTCTAAGTATCTTGTTTGAATTCATTCTGATTCATTCATGCGAATGAATCATGCGACTGTGGTCAGTCAGTTGTCCTATCATGTGACTGGACTCATTCGGGTGAATGATTAGACGACTGAGTTCAATCTGTTGGCTGAGGCTGCGATTGGTTCAGTCGGCCGACTGAGCTCATTCGCATAATACATTCGGCCGATTGACCCATTCGGCCGGCTTAATCGTGCGATTGGAGTTCATCCAGACGACCAGCCGCATGACCCACTGTTCGGTCGACTGAGGTTCGAATCTTGACCAATTCATGTAATTAAACGTGGTTTAATGGTTCTTTAGACTCGCAATCTCATAACTAATAACCTATTAGACTTATTTTTAACATTTTACTTAGTTTCAGTAGGTTATTGGGTCATTTAAAGGTTCGGTTCTCGTTTCAATCGAACATTACAAATTAGGGCACCATTTCTTCTGATTTCTGTGAGATTTCATCTTATTATACCTGTATAAATGCAAACACACGTCAGAAGATCAAGAAGAATATATAATCGAGGTCTAAAGAAATTTGGGCAGCGTAACGGTACACTGTGCGATATAAGGGCGATTGGGAGTGGTGAGGAGAATGCAATCGACCATGGCGCTTTATATACTGAATCTGAGTTCAATCGGCCGACTGGCCTTATTCGCTCAGTTCATTCGGGCGACTGGCTCAGTCGATCACATTCAGTTGGCCGACTGAAGCTCAGTCGGTCGACTGACTCATTCACACACTCTCATTCGGTCGAATGGGTCAGTCTGATAAGCCATTCGGGTGAATGGTTCATACTCATGTCCATTCGGCTATTTAATGCATGTGCATGATCCATTCGCATGATTGGTCCATACTCATGGTCCAGTCGTGCGAATGGGTCATACACTCGACATTTTTCTGACTTTATGACCATTTGACATTTAAACCCTTTTAAACTGTTAATTTAACATTATGAACAATTGATCATCTCAGACATGATCATTTTAGACTTAAAACTTTTGATCACCTCAAACGTGATCCTTTTAAGACATTTTGTCACCTCAGACGTGATCCATTTATTTGAAAGCATGTGTGGTCACCTCAGACGTGACCTTTTAGATGATAAGGTCCCTTATCAACTTCCATGACATAGTCCGATACTACACAAAACTGAAATAGACTAACTTTGTACTTACATAAAGGAAATAACACTGAAAATTACACTAAGACATGTTTTTGTGTTTTTGTGAGGGTTAATTCATAAGATGTACCTCTAAGGACTAATTCTTCTGAGAGGGCAGCCTCAATCTTTTAAACCATACATGGACCAATTCAAGTTGGAATCATACAGGATATTCAAATCATTTGGGACAAGTTAGCTAAAACCTTTGATGCTCTTTCCTTGTTTTTCATCTAGTGTCATTTAGCAAATTTAGGAAATCATACTAGTACTATTAGGTCCCCACACTGATTTGAACTTTCAAGAATTGTAGCCACAGTGATTGTCAGTATACTTGTCCTCTTAAATCCATACACAGACTTGCAACACAGTTTGGTGATCGTTTTAAGGTTTGTTTATTTCAACAAGCATTTGTGGATCCCACACTTATATGGTAATCAACATTCCTCAGGAGATTTTTGAGCGGTCTTAGGGTAGAATTCAAGAAGAGACTATTCTTAGAACTTTCAAAGAGAAGCCAATCCACAGGTCAGTGCCATCGCACAGCAGAGAGGCGGCAAACAACAATGAGTTCTAGAATATATAGATTATGCTTATCCTCAGGTCAATGCCACCGCACAGCAGAGATGCACATAACCTATCTTCTTGTTTGAGCAATTTTTCTTCTTTTGCATAGATCTCACCAACAACATAGGTTATCAGTTTGATTGTATTTGAATTTTTCATGTGCTTTTGCTCATGCTTTGGTCTTACGCACACTTTTATGGCGTTTATTTTGCTTGTCACCCCTTATTGGAATCTTGTTGATTGTGTTAACCAGGGATAAGGTGTTACCCACAGCTAGTCAAACATTTTAGTTTAATCTTGAGATCACCAAAAGGTCTAGTCATCTATTGTGTTGAATCTACTGACATATCATCTGTGGTCTAGCAACCTCTAGGTCTACTTTCTTTGTGTTACCTTAGTAGTAGCTAGCTTGTCTATCATATTTCCTTTTATATTGCTCAGACTACACAGACTTATACTTGAACTTTGCATCTTTTTCAATTTTGATTTTTAAAGCCCCAAATGGTTTGTACCTGTGTACTATCATATTCCAAACATTGAATCGGTATCACACATACGATCTTATTTATCTTCAGCTTGCCTCTTCTTTTTCCCTCGTTTTTTTTCTTTCTTTTCTAGACCTATTCTCCCCCTAAAATTATAAAACCACTATGGATTTGCGTTTTACGATTTTAATGTGCAAGGAAATAAACTAATTGTATTGAAAGTAATTAAGATACAAAAAAAACAAGAGAATAAAAGAAAATTTGAATTGAAAACTTTAAAAGAAACGAGACACGGCACATCGGACTATACATGGTCATCTTTAGGAATGACCTCACTTTTCTTTTTAACGCCATTGACCTCTAACAGATATAGAAAACGTGGTTTGTCAAAAGCCTTTGTATAGAGGTCAGCGAATTGAAATTAATGTTTATCTTTATCACATCGATTAAATTCTTTTCAAAACAATCACGTATAAAGTGATATTTGATTCCTATGTGTTTGGTCTTAGGATGTTGGACCGGGTTTTTAGTGACTGCAATCGCAGCAGAGTTATCAACAAAGATAGGAGTGGAAGTGAAATGCAAACCGTAATCCCGCATTTTCTGTTGAATCCATATGATTTGGGAACAGCAGCTTGCAGCAGCAACGTATTCGGCTTCACAGGTTGACAATGCAACCGAGGTCTGCTTCTTACACTGCCAGGTTACTAATCTTTTCCCAAAGAACTGACACCCTGCTGATGTAGACTTGTAGTTCATCTTGCAGCTGCCGTAATCCGAGTCACTATACGCTGTAAGTTCAAAGTCATCATCATGAGGATACCACAACCCAAGTGTGGGTGTGCCCTTCAGATAACGAAACATCCTTTTGACCCCAATTAGATGGTTCACCTTAGGCTTTGCCTGATATTGTGAGCATAAACATGTAGCATACATGATATCAGGTCTTGAGGCAGTGAGGTACATGAGAGATCCAATCATTCCTCGGTACATGGTTGCATCGACCAGATCTCCATTTTCATCGGGTGCTATATCATGGTTTGTAGCAAGTGGAGTCCCAGCTGCAGAAGCATTCTCCATGTCAAACCGACTGAGAATGTCTCCTATATACTTGGTCTGGTGTAGGAAAATTCCTTTGGGTGTCTGATCCACCTGTAACCCGAGAAAGAATTTCATCTCCCCCATGGCACTCATCTCAAACTCCGCCTTCATTACTGCTTCAAATTCTTTGCATAATTATTCGTTCTTTGAACCGAAGATTATGTCATCTACATAGATCGGTACTAGCAGTAAGTCTCCATCTTTTTCTTTGATAAACAGTGTGCAGTCAATGACTCCCTGTGAAAGCCGTGTTTCACAAGATGAGTCGAGAGTTTCTCATACCAAGCCCGTGGAGCTTGATGAAGCACGTATAGAGCTTTGTCGAGTTTGTAGACTCTATCCTGATGATATGGATCCTCAAATCCCTCAGGTTGACTGACATACACTGTTTCTCGAATCTCACCATGAAGGAATGCACTCTTAACATCTAGTTGATAAACTTTGATTTTCATATAAGATGCATAGGCAAGGAAGATGCGGATGGCTTCCATCCTTGCCACTGGTGCAAATACTTCATTGTAGTCGATACCCTCAACTTGTCGAAAACCCTGAACAACAAGCCGAGCCTTGTTTCTGATGATCACTCCCTGATCATCTTTCTTGCATTTCAAGACCCATTTGGTGCCAATGACTTTAGCACCTTTAGGTCTATCCACTAGTGTCCATACACCAAACTTCTTAAACTAAGGAGTTCTTCCTGCATGGCACTAACTCAAGCCTCATCATTTTGTGCTTCACTAACATACTTTGGCTCAAACTGAGACACAAAGCAGCGGTATGCACCGTCGTGAAGGTATCCTTTTTCCATCACAGAGGCATAATCAGCTGAGTACAGCTGATTTCTAGTCTGAACCCCTGATCTCACATCTCCTATAATATTATCCAAAGGATGATAGACGTTTAGACGTGAGCCAGGAGTTGTCGGAACAACCACCTCAGAGTCAAGATTATGAACATTTGGTTCTGCATCTGAGGTAGTAGGAGTTTGAGGTTCCGAAGTCGAAGAGGCATCACTGTTAGATGCTTGTGGACTTGCAGGAATTGGACCCTGTCCCTCCTGATTGTTCTGATCATTTTCTTCAGCTTCATCTTCTGAGGAGGAGTCACTTGCTCCGAGTGCTCCCCCTGAGTGGTGAGATGAGTCACCGTGTGAACCTGATGATGCTGAATCTAGTGACGGTGAGTTCAAGATATCATACATCATCCTTGTAGCTAACTCTTCGTCAGAAGTGGAGATAGGTATGTTGAAGGACTTGAAGAATCCATCATAGTCGAAAAAGTAAGCGGGTCCTTTTCCAGTAGGTGGTGTGGTGTATCTCTGAACATCAACATTACACCACACTTCTACTAAACCCACTCTCTTGTTCGGTATGTTGTATCCTAGGAAGATACCTTCATCAGCCTTCTCACTGAATTTTCCTTCTTGAGTCTTCTTCAGAAGTGTAATGGCGCGCCAAATGGTTCGAGATACTCTAGATTAGGTTTACGTCGTTGTAGTAACTCGTAACATGTCTTGCCTTGGCGTTTGACTACCAAAACTCGATTTAATGTGTAACATGCATTTGCTACTGCCTCATTCCAGAATTGGATAGGCAGTTTCGAGTCTGCTAGCATTGTCCGTACTGTCTCTATCAAGCTGCGATTCTTTCTCTAAGCAACGCCATTCATCTAAGGCGTGTTGGCAGAAGTGAACTGGTGCACAATTCCCTTTTTTTTCCTTGCAGTAAGCCTCCATTCACTGATTCTTGAACTCGGTCCCGTTGTCTGAGCGTACCCGTCTTACCTTTAGCTTATAGAGAGATTCTAGTGTGGTTACTAATTCCTTGAAAGACTCAAATGTTTCTGATTTGGACTTCAGAAACATTACCCAAGAGAATCTTGATTAGTCATCAGTAACCACATAGTAGTACAAGTCACCTGCAATGTTTTTTGTACTGACTGGACCAAACAGATCCATGTGAAGAAGTTCAAGAGGAAGCTCGATAGAATGAACTTTCTTTTCCTTATGAGACTTCTTCGTCTGTTTGCCTTTCTTGCATGCTACACAGAAATCCGGAAGTTGGAAATTTTTGACGTTAACACCTCTCACTAGATCATTCTGGATCAAGTGATTCATCTTCCGTTGATTTATGTGTCCCATTCTCCTATGCCAGGAAATGGAGTCCTTCTCAGTAGCCTTTGATAAGAAGCACTGAATTTCATGATCCGTTGTAGAAGCCGTTGATAGATCCAAAACATAAAGATTTTTATATCTTGAAGCTGTCATCAAAACTTGGTCCTCCGGAATCACATAGTCCTTCTTCAGGACATAACACTTCTTGTTGTCAAATATGACCTTAAATCCTTTGTCACATATTTGGGAAACAGAAAGTAAGTTGTTTTGAAGTTGTTGAACGTAGTTCACTTTATCAAACTTAACTTTCTGATTTCCAACTTCCCCTTGAGCTATGATATAACCTCCTTTGTTACCAGCAAAAGAAACATGCCCTCCTTTTATTTGTTTGACATTTGATAAGAGTACCCTGTATCCTGTCATGTGCCTGGATGCTCCGCTATCTACAATCCACGTGTTGGTTTAAGCACTGCAGCGAACACCCTGCACATTCAATTTAAAGCATTAGTTTAGGTTAGGAACCCAAGCCTTTACTGGCTTGGGTTTCCCAGAGGCATCACACATCATGAACTCAACCCATTGACCCTCAGAATGTGAGGGTAGCTCAGGTGACTTCTTGTCCTCATTATCAGACACAGAGACTGACTTTTCTTTCCATAAGCCAGATTTAGCTAATGGGTTGAACTTTGGGTTCACTAGTTCTTCTAGGTGGAGTCAATGAGCTCCTCTTAGAAGACCTAGGTTTTGATTCCTGAAGTTCAACTTTCTTCCTAGGTGTCTGATAGTAAGGACAATAAGACGCAATGTGTCCACACTCTCCACAGTTATAGCATGACCTGCTATCAACTTTATGATTGAACTGTCTATGTGGAGATGTGTGTGACATCCTAGTGACATCATTATGTTTGGGCTTTGACTCTACTTCTTTTGATGTTTTATCTTGTTTAACAAACTTAATTGTTTTAACATTCTTAACATCTTTTCCATTTTGGTTACTTTGACATGAAACTCGTGATAGGTTAACATTGACATTCTTTTTAGGTTCAGATTTGACTTTGTTTGACCCTGACTTTATATTAACCTTTTCAAACTCTTTTTCCAGATTAAAACAAGGCATTTTACCCTTTGCCTTTGAAGTGGCCTCCTTTTGTTTTGTTCCAGATTCATTGGAAGTACATGAGGAATCTGGATCACTTACAAGAGGAGTAGACACCACATGATCCTTGATTGGATTGTTATTTATTGGTTTACTCTTAGTGTTCATCAAGGTCTCAGGTGGTGGTGGAACCACTTTATATCCCAAACCCTCCCCATTGTTACGCTCTCTCACTAAGTGTTGGACAATATGAGATGAACTTGTCCAACTGTGCAGTTTTTGCTTTAATGAATTTACTTCTACTTCTAAAACTGCTTTTTGTTTCGTAGTGTCTTCTAGGGAGTTAAGATAGTACCTAATGTCATTTGCTTGGTTAAATGCTACTACTTCTGTTTCCCTAAGCTGTTTATTCAAAAGGTCTATCTTTTCTTTGTAACTATGCTCATTTTGTTTTAAAACTCTATTTGCCTCAGTGCACAGTTGCAAATCCTTTACTAAGCTATCGTTATGATCTAATAACCTAGCAAATTTCAGATCTATGCTTTCCCTAAATTTATTACAATCAGAACAAGCATGATTTTGGAAAAGTTGGTCAGTGGTACTTACCTGAGGAGGTTCTGATCAATCAGCCATCAATGCAGCATCTTATGTTTCTGGTTCTGGTGATTCTGTCTTTGTTGTAGTTGTCCCTTCTTCAGGTTTGTAGTTGATCTCAGTTACAGTCTCTTCAATGTTTGACATCGCGAGTTCCACTGCAATATCTCCTTCACTCGCAGAATCATCATCTAAGTCTTCCACACTAGCAATATTTGATTCTCCCGGAGAGACAAACCGAAAACTCCAGTCCTGTCCTTCATCATCATGAGCAGTCAAGGCTTTTGGATACTTGAAGTAGGACTGTTAGCTGGCTTATCTTGACGAGTGAAGGACGTGAATGGATTCTCGTTTCCAGTCTTCTTTGGCTTCACACACTCTCGTTTGAAGTGCCCCTTTTCTCCACAGTTGATCTTTTCTTAGTAGCAACCAAGTTTTGTCCGGTCTTCTTCACAAACTTCTTAGCTCTCCGGACAGCACTTGCTAAGGCCCACATGATATCCATCCTCTCCAGCTCTGTCTCATCTACCTGCTCGTATTCCTCGTCTGCCAGATGGCAGTTTCCAACTTTCCCAGCAACAAGTCCATCATAGGAGTGGACTACTGCTGCTAAGAGATCCATGTGCTCTCTTGCTACTTCTACTGTCACATTTCCGAGATTCTCGGTCTTCAATTTTGTAGCATTTGCTTCAGATCCAATGTATTGGGTACTAGAAGACCCTGACGTTTCTGATCCTGAAGGAGAGACTTGTGAAGGACCAGATGAGCTTGACACAAAGGCGGTTTGAAGTGGTGCTCCAGACGTCTTAACTTGTGGAGTTGCATTGTACAGAGCTGGATTCTGAGTATACGAAGACTTTTGAGCTCGGTACTTCATCCTTAGTGCTTCTTCTCGCACCTTAAGAATGAAATCATTGATGTCCAACTTTGCTAGCATTCCATTCTGTCTCAGATTTGAAATAAAAGAAGCCCATTTTTCTGGCAACCGGTCTGCAAAATTCGACACTTTGTCTTCCATGGTAGTTGTGACACCATGCGTGTGCAGCTCGCTCATCAAATGGTAGATTCTATCAATGACATCGTCTAAACTCTCATTACCCATCGATGAGAAGTTGTCAAACTCTTTCTTCAACTCTTTAGCTTTAATAGCCTTCAATGACGCATTCCCGTCATACCTTTTCTACAGCTCATCCCATAACTTCTTAGCTTGCTTATTCTCAGAGAATTGATGGAAAATATCCTTAAGGATAGACTGAGTAAGCAACGCATACACTCTCTTTTCAGCATTATATTTGACTTTCTGTGCATCAGTCATGCCTCCTAATGTAAGTTTCACCCCATCACCACCTACCGGCATACTGTACCCCGTCTCAATAGCTTCCCACATATTAGGATCTCCTCCATTTAAGTAGATATCAAAACGTTGTTTCCAGTGTGGAAATTCATCTAATGTTATAAGCTTAGGGGGTTTATTGTGGTTCCCCACTTCACTCTCCAGTAGCAGTAAGTTCTGAATACGTGAGTCCTTCCCGGCGGTAAACGCTGAATACTGGTCCTCCATTTCTATTAACTTTAGTCTCTTAAAAAACCTGTTTTACTAGTGCGAATGGAGCTGTGCGATTGGGCTACCCATGCGATTGAACGATGCGACTGGTTCAATCGTGCGGCTGAACTAATGCGATTAGTCCAGTCGTGCGAATGAACTGATGCGGTTGAACAATGCGAACGGTCTGCTTAATCGTACGAATGAAGGTACGACTGAGTCCAATCGTACATCTGAGGGATGCGAATGAAGTACAATCGTGCGATTGAGTCAATCGTGCGACTGAAGCTGCTGGATTTTGAAAATTTCTAGGTTTAAAGTGTTTTGGCAGTAAAAACCCGAATTTTCACCAACCCTAGTCGCCGTATGCTGGAAAAACCAAAACTTTATGAGTAGGGGACGTCCAAGACACCGTTTGACACGAAAAGATTGCGTTTTTAGTGAAGAAAACACAACTTTTGTATAAAAAACGATTGAATCACACGTAATCAAGAGCCAAAGCTCTCATACCACTTGTTAGGATCTGGTATTTGAACGAAACACCAACTGATTAACGTGTTAAACCAAACAAAATAGTGTGGAATCCTATTTGATTGGCGATCCAATCAGTGAGAACGCACGTAGAAACAATAACGTATTGAATCTAACGTCAAGAATCGATTAGGAATCGATCTACAACGTTCTATGAACTTGGAGTACGAACTTAGAGGCTTCTGGACGGCTAGGGTACGTCTAGAGTCGAAAAGGATTGAATGCTTACGTTTTTCCACGAATTAGGTGGTATTTATAGGTTAGGGTTGCTCATTCGGGCGACTGAACCATCAGCATGGTTCATTCGTGCGATTGAGCCATGCGGTTGATCCATTCGCACGACTGAGTATTAAGTCGTGCGACTGAGCCAATCTCATGTTATAGTCATACGACTGATCCAGTCTCCTAGTTCAGTCGTGCAACTGAGACATTCGTATGAAGTTGTTCATGCGTATGGTCCATTAGCATGAGCCATTCGCATGATGACTTCATGTTATTAAGTTTGAATGTATTAATTGTCATAACATTATTTATATTAATTCAAACAACCACAAACCTATATAATCAAGTCAATATGCGTTAAATGACTCATTAATGAAATATTAAACATTATAAACACAACCAAACATTTGTATTTCATTAAGTACCCAACGATTACATAAGTGTAAGACAATAAAGACATATTACATTCAGATCAGAATCTAAGTACATATGTATCAACATATCCTTTATCCACGACTGAGGCATAATCAGCTGAGTATAGCTGATTTTTTGTCTGATACCAATTGTTAGGACCGTGTAAATACGGACTACTAATTGATTCTGTGTTTATACCGGATCAAATAGTGCGGAATCCTATTTGATTGGCGATCCGATCAGTGAGAACAATTACCTCATCGATATATGATTGAAACTACACGTTATGAACGAATATAGATCGATCAGGAATGATCTATGAACTTGGACAAGCTGTTTGGGACGTTCTGGACGGCTAGGGTTCTTGTGTTTTCAATTGTTCTATTTTTTCACGAATTAGGTGGTATTTATAGGTTAGGGGTTTCCAATCGTACGATTGAACCATTAGCATGGTTCAGTCGTGCGACTGAATCATGCGATTGAGTCATACGCACGACTAAAGGTTCAGTCGTGCGACTGAGTCAATCTTATGTCTCATTCGTACGACTGATCGAGTCTCCTGGTTCAGTCGTGCGACTGGTCCATAAGCATGATGTATTCACGCGTATGGTCCATAAGTATGGTCCATTCGCATGAAGACTCATCCGACTAGGTTGAACATATTTCTCAATCATTATTGACTTAGAGCTATGCACAACAACCTCAAACCTATATAATATGGTCATACATATACATTACACTTCAACACAATAATAATATGAAATAAATAAACATGAATAAACATCAATCACATATTATATTTCATTGAACCATTTCATTACAGATGTGTAAGACATGAAAGACTTTTACATTTAAGCTTATAAACTAGGAACATATGCATCTACACTATATATGTATTGAAACTATGTTTATTCACTGACTAATTCGTTAGCTGACTCGTTACTTTTTCACATGATTTTAGAAATGAAGATTAGTTGACTTGTATATGCATATTTAGGGCTTGGACTTAGTCAAAACAAAAGACAATTTCATTATTATTATTTGAGTTGTAATGTATTATTTTATTAGTATTATTCAATACAAAAATCATTTAATATTATTTTAACATAATTACTATTATGTGCTATGAGCAGTCGATTCACATTCGTACGCCCTGCTGATTCCGCCATCCGTCGGGGCGTGACAATAATCAATTATAATTACGTTATGAATGATCTATGATGTCTATGTTAATGAGGAAAGTTTTTCACTATGATCATTCTTCAAAGCTTTTATGAGTTTATGACTTATGATTTAGAATTAAAAACTAGAACTCGCTCAGCAATACCGACTTTTATTATGCATGTCATGTAAATCTAGGCTTGGTTGAGTTGTTAATTCTTGGGCATGAAAAGGCTCTAGGATCAGAGACCGGCATCCCCTTAATATTTTTATATGAATATGAACGTTAAAGAAGGATTTTTGTTGATTTAATGGTTTGACTAATTATGAATTGGTTGTAATCAAGTGTTTATGTTTCCGTTGCATTATAAATTATAAAAATTTCAGTTTAAGTATTATGGTTATGTTCATGGCATCAAATGTGAGGTCGCTAGGAAACTAGGCCTTACATTATGTAATTGAATAGTTGAATATGACTTAATTGTTTGTTTGGCATTATGTTTCTGCTGCTTATTAAAATGAAATGTTCAGTTTAAGAATTATGGTTATGTGTATAAAACCAACTATGAGGTTGCTTGAAAAAAAAGGCTTTACAAGTTGGTATCAGATCTATAGTTTGAGAGATTTGAGCATTTCCTTATGCCTGGACTTAAACTATAACAGGGACCAAAAGTAATAACGGATGCCAGTACGGGGAGCTTTATGCTAAGTAAAAAAAGATAAATGTTTTATTGTATATCTCAATGTGCCATACATGCCTACATGCTTTCTTTATGTTATTGTGTTCGGTCTATGTGAGTATTAGATGTAAGAAGCGGATATGATGCAAGGCATGATAGGAAATACATAGAACATGAAAAGTAAAGTGAGTAGTTAATCACACTTGACCATTGTAATTAGGAATTTACTGTAATTGTCATGATCGAAAGTTTTACCTTGAATGGGGATGTTGTTATTCTGTGTCTTGTAGAATGGCTGGTAGAAGAGGTGCTAGAGGTAGTTTGCGTGGAGGTCGTACTAAAGATCCACCGGCCACTAGGTGTAGAACTAGGGCATCTAACTGAGAAAACCCCGAGACTAGAAATAAAGGGGGTAATGAGGAGGTATGATTCACTTTGGAGCGACAACAACAACATCAACATCAACAACAGTAGTAGGCAGCGGCAGCAGGTGCAGTAGGCAGCAACAACAGGAAATGGTCGCAACAGCAACAACAACAACAACAAGGAGTAACAACAATTGGTAAGGTTTCTCTCGTTTAGGTCTGTAAATGAACAGATCGTTTATGAACTGCCCATGAACATATTTGGCGGAAAGTTTGTTTATGTTCATTTATTTGATAAAAGAATGAACATGAACAAAAAAATATTCATTTAGTTAAACGAACGAACATAAACACATATTTTGTTCATTTATTTATGTTCGTGAACATTCTTTTAAGCTCGTTAATAAATGTACGTTTATTTCTTTCGTTTGTGTTCATTCGTTTATATATTATAACAAAATTTCATGTATGAATCATGGATGATATTTTGATAAAACTTACGTAACTTTGATAGAATCATATTTTTTAATGAATCATGTACATTTAAACAATTGATTTATATGTGTTTTTGGATCAATTACGTACATTTAAACAAATTTATTTATATGTTTTTTTGGATGAATTATGATGTATAGATTTGTTTGTTTGTGTTTATTCATGTTTATTTGTTTTTATTTATTTTGTTCAATTATATTCGGTTGTGTTCATAGTGAATTGTTCATTTTGATTTTTTAAGAACGAACAAGAATGAACACAAACGAACATTGAAAATTTATGTTTTCTTAATGAACGAAAATCATGTTCGATTATGTGTTCTTGCTCGTTTTCATGTTCAATTGAAGTTAAATAAACGAGTACGAACATGCCAACATTTATGTTCGTTCCGTTTAAGTGGTTAATATAAGTATATAACAAGATGTTATAAAACAATAATAATTTATAAAAGTATAGTTTAATTACAAGAATATTTTTATAGTTAAATTACAAGAAAAGTTCTTGTGGAGTAATAATACAAAATACTCTCATGTGCATCGCACATTTATCGATTTAAGCGTTAAATCTAATAATAGTAGGTGTAAAAGAAAATATATGTTACAAATATAAAACTTACATGATGTTCAATGTACTAATTAGAAAATTATTTAATCAATAAATTATTACACACATAAAATATGAAATCTTGTAATTTACTCTTATTTAATATATACTAATTACCAACTTGCTTTGTGCATTGAGGTTGTACCTCATGCTTAACGTGTTATTAAAAAAAGAATTAAGTTTTTATTTTTGGCTTAAAGCTTTTTATCTTTTGCAATATGACCTCATAAAAATAGTCTTTTACTTTTAATCCAAAATTTTTCATCCTTTTACAATTTAGGCTGATAATTTTGTTTACTTTCAACTTGGTTTTCTATACTTTTGATCTTTTAAAATTTTCGTTTTACGTTTCGTTCTTAATTTTGCAAGTTAACACGGCGCAACATGCATGTATAGTTCAACATGTTTACGTTTCTCTTTACATTTTGTTCTAATTTTTGTGAGCTAACACAACGTAATGTGCGTGTGTGGTTTAATGTTTTTACTATTATTTTTTCCCGTTTGATAGATTCGTCGCAACAAGAGGTTTGCATATCGAATTAGTTGTACTTTTCTATTTTTAATGTTTCGGTTTAATTTCTTCGCATTAACACACCTCAACTTTAATGTTGGTGGTCGTTGGCCGTGGTATGGCATTGGTGCTATTTGACACGGTTTTACGCTCCCGCCGCAACGCGAGGGGCTTAATTCTAGTTTAAGACTAATATACATGTAACTAAATAACATTACCTAAATAAATTAACTTGATATGTTAATACAAACTTTTTATATATAATGCTATTTATATTATTTTTAACGTATAACCAGTATCAACACCTTCACATTGCGTTGGCGACACAAAGTTCATGAATAAGCTAGCGTATAAATGTTTTTGCAAACCCGTATGATGAAGGTAAATACATAAAAACCTGGAAAACTTCATATAAAAGGATACATTCACGCATGCTACCATCACAATACTGCATGCGTGAATGTATCTATAAATAATATTTAAAGCTTAATATATAAAAAGGAAACCATCTCTGTTGCGCTCGTTTCCACTGTTGGCAATCCACCACAACCACCACCCTCTACTTGTTTCAAGGCTTGGTGTTCTAATTCCATCCACTATGATGGTGTAAACTGTAACACCCGGAAATTTTCTTTGAAGCCGACGAGAGAAGAAAAAGAAATAAAGTCCAAAGTCGAGGGACCAAACTCGCCAACGAGAGAAACTTCGATCAATGGGAGTATAAAAGGGGGAAGACTCCCCATTCTTGCCATTTTCAGCCAAAGAGAGGGAGAAGAGAAGGAGAAAAGAGGAGAAAAGCTTGGTTCGGGTGGATTCGAGCTTGGAAATCGTTTTGTAGTGGGTCAAATCGAAGCTCTACTCGACGGGATCGTTTGTGTGAGATCTAGGACCCCTCTTTTACACGATTTTGAATGATTTTGGGGCTGGAACACATCTGAAAACCCTTTTACGAGTTTTTGGGTGTAAACCGGTTTTTATGCATGTGTGTATGTGTTTGGGGTTGGATTTTGGGCTTGTGTATGCTTGAATAATATTGTGGTAGGTGTTTCTAAGGTTTAGGATGGTTGATTTGGGCTAAAATCGAGTTTGGAAGAGCTTGGATCCGAAAAGGGCAATTTGCATTCGGCTGGAACTGCATTCTACATCAGCTAGGGCTAGGTGACCGACTAGAGTACGATTAGAGGCCATACTGCTAATTGGCGTGCGACTGAGGTACATGCACACGATTGCCATGCGACTGGGGTCCATACGCATGATGGTCATGCGACTGAAGTTCATGTGCTTGTAAAGCATGTGATTGAAGGATTGTGCGACTGAGGTTCATTCGCACGAAGGTTTTGCGACTGAGGTCCATGCGCCTGGAGGCCATGCGACTGAGGTTCATTCGCACGAAGGGTATGCAACTGAAGCCCATGCGCCTGAAGTCATGCGACTTAAGGCCATACGCATGAAAGTCATGCGACTGAGAGTCCATACGCATGGATGTCCATTCGCCCATAGGTCCATTCGCATAGGGTCCATTCGCATGATGTCCATTTCCTAAGTGTTCAGTCGCCTGGAAGGGCATGCGACTGAAGGGTATCCATACGCCCAAGTAGGGCTCATACGCCCGAAAGAACAACGGTTTATCTTACGACTTTCAAGGGAAAGTGCAATTGTGGGTTTTGACTAGGGAGGTTCCCGGAAGTTCGTGTAAATTGACTTTGAGGTCATAGATATTATGTTGGGCATGTGATGATGATGATGATGTGATGTATGATTGGTGTGTGTTATGTATGTATGATGATACCTGTATGGTGATGCTGTATGTTTATGTTCCTTAATATGTGTGATTATTTTCCCATGGCTTTGCGTCGAATGTTAATGAATGAAATGAAAGTATTATGTAACGTAAAGTGGAAGATAATGAAAAAAGGAACATGATAAATGAATGAATGCATGCATTAATGAGTGAATAGAAGTATGAAAGGCTTGCAAGCAACATGTATAGTGGTGCCCGGCTCTAAAATGCCGTAAGCTCAATTGCGTATGGTTTAGCTAACCCTTAGGGGTACACGCGGGGGTGGTTCCAGTCTTTGTGACTAACCAACATTGTGGTATCTAGTGTATAGTGATTACTCACCTTGGTGCTGGTGCCAGGCTTTGTGCAGTGTGGAAGTCATTTATGAACTTCGGCCCAGTACTCGAGTTATGCATATCTTTGGGGGTGGAGTAGTGATTACTCTCCTCGGTGCTGGTGCCAGGCTATGTGCAGTGTGGAAGTCATTTATGATCTTCAGCCCAGTACTCGAGTTATGCATATCGCTGGGGGTGTAGTATCTGGGTGGGATCTTTGTCGCTTACCCCGGTACTGATGCCAGGCTACGTGCAGTGTGGAAGTCATTTATGAACTTCGGCCCACTAGCCATATAGTTTGGGGCATAGCTGTTGACACTGATCCAGAACGTGATGATGTAACAAATGTAATGATCCTGAACTTTACCTTAGGTACTGTGGTCTGAGGTGCTGGGCACCGTGAATGAAGGTCTATGATAGGCTGAGGCCCAGTATCATGAGCATGAAGGGTAAAGTTCATGGTGTTGACGAAAGGAAAAGATGTAATGATGAACGAACGAATGAAAGTAAGAATGAATGAATGAAAGGAAGTTAATGAACGATGAAGATAATAACTATTATCTATATGTACGTATGATGTGTGATCGCATGAAAGTAAAGAATGGATTTAACGAAAGAAAAGTATGTTTTATTATAAAACTAGAACTCACTCAGCAACACTGACTTTGATGTGTTTCCAGTTGGCAGGTATGTTGCTGAGGATGGCACGGGGCGGCTACTCAGCTTATTTTGGATGTCATCCAATGTTATAATGCTTTTGTAATGAAATATAAAATGATATTGTGTAATGAACGGTTGTATTATTTTACAAATGTATTTTGATGAAATGAAAATGTTGTTTTTAATGTTTCCGCTGCAACGTTTTATGAAAGTGAAATGTAATTATATGTTTTATGTGCAATGAGGATCCAACTGTATGCGTCCCGGTAATGGGGCCTTACAAGTTGGTATCAGAGCCAAAGTTTAAGTGAAATGGGTAAATTTTCAAAATAAACCTTAACTTAAACTGAGAATGGGATGGAAATGGGAATGGGATGCCAATCTGAGTAGCTGCGTGCCATCAGGTATTCTTAATGATAACCGGTATTATGTGCGCATGTTATGTGGTTTATGTGTTGCTGGTAGATTTAGATACTCATGTAGTCAGGACAGGTAATGCTTGGGGTATGAAGAGTAAAGTAAGTGGCTAATCACAACTGGCCACTTTAATTAGAGACTTACTATACTTGACATAAACTGAGCTGTTCCTTGAATGACCGTGTTAGTGTTTGAATCTTTCAGTGTTTAGAGAATGGCCGGTGGTAGATCTTCGAAAGCTTCTCGTGGTGGAGGTGGTGGTGGACGTGGTGCTGAACCACGGGTCACAAGAGGAAGGCCTAGGGCCGAAGAGGTGGTTCGTGAAGAACCTAAGACCCCTCATCCGGAGGGCGGTGATGAGAATACTAATCTGAGGGCCTCGATGAGAGAGGCGGTAGTGGAAGAAGTGCATCAGGTCATACAGACGATCCTACCGTCTATGGTGACCGAAGTGATTAAGGCTGTAAAAGAAGGAGAGAGGAAAGAGAGGAACAGGTCCTCGGGGGGACGGGAGCAACCGGAGCTTAAACGGTTCTCTCTGATGATGAAAAAGAGGAGGAAGAAGAGCCTGCGCCAGAGGCGGCACAAGGCTGTAATTATGGGGCGTTTTAACGATGCAAGCCCCCTACTTTTGATGGCAATGAAACTGCTGCTGCTGCTCACCGATGGGTGAGGGAAATGGAAGCTGTTTTAAATATCAGCGAGTGCCGGGAAGACCAGAAGGTAAAGTTTGCTACCCACTCTTTTGTGGACTCAGCTCTGTGTTGGTGGGACAATATTGTCCAGGTTGAGGGAAGCAGGGCTATCGGAAGGATGAGATGGTCAGAGTTGAAGAGGCTGGTGATGGAGGAGTTCTGTCCTCACCGTGAGATGGATAAAGTTGAGAGGGAGTTCCTGCAGTTGGAGGCGGGAACAATGACGCATCAGCAGTGTACTACCAAATTCAACGAAATGACACGGCTGGTGCCGAATCAGGTGACGCTTCTGTCACGAAAGATTAAGAGGTACATTCAGGGCTTACCGATGGATGTCTGTAGGCACATGATCGCTGCCCGACCGAGCACGTTTAGGTCGGCGGTTGATTTGGCGGGGAGATTATACGATGAAAGAACTGTGGTGGTGACAGAAGTTAGCAATAAAGGAGAGGGTGATCGGGATCTGAACGGGAAGTGATTTGGAAGTGGTGGAGCCGCTCCAAGTAATAAAGGTGCACGGGTGGATGACCAGCGTGTGGTCACACCCGATGCAGGGTCGGAAAAGTGTGGACACAAACACCTCGGGGAATGTAGATTGGGGACTAATGTCTGTTTCCATTGTGGAAGGACCAGACATGTGGCGAAGAACTGCGGTGTGAGGAGGTCTTATTCTTATGGTGGGGAGGGCCACATGATCAAGGATTGCAAGAAGCCGAGGGCGGAAGGTTCGGGAGTGAAGAAGATCGGAAGAAGCTAGGGCGAACCCCGATGTTGTGTCAGGTACGTTTCTAGTAAATCAACCTTTAGCTTTTATGTCGTTCGATTCTGGCGCTAGTAAAAGTTTTATTCCTACTACTATCATTGCTACGTTACCTGTTAGTAATAAGAATATAGATACGCCTTTCGATTTGGTTCCCAGGAGGGATTGGTTAGCGAACTTCGAGGCGAACATTGTGTGTCACAGGAAAATGATACGGTTGACTGCGCCTGACGGGGTCACGGTGACGGTTTAAGGTGATCGAGGCTACGACTGAGAAGCTCGAAAAGATCAAAGCCTTGATGAAGGTAGCCAAAGATAGACAACAAGTCGTGTGTGAATAAACGACGCAGACCGATGGAAATCCAGGTGGGAGACTGGAAAAGAGATAAGACAGTATTGCCCACAATGGTTTAAGGAAAACCTATATAAGGGGGGTGAACTTGTAACACCCGGAAATTTTCTTTGAAGCCGATGAGAGAAGAAAAAGAAATGAAGTCCAAAGTCGAGGGACTAAACTCGCCAACGAGAGAAACTTCGATGAATGGGAGTATAAAAGGGGGAAGACACCCCATTCTTGCCATTTTAAGCCAAAGAGAGGGATAAGAAAAGGAGAAAAGAGGAGAAAAGCTTGGTTCAGGTGGATTCTAGCTTGGAAATCGTCGTGTAGCGGGTCAAATCGAAGCTCTACTCGACGGGATCGTTTGTGTGAGTTCTAGGACCCCTCTTTTACATGATTTTGATTGATTTTGGGGCTGGAACACATCTAAAAACCCTTTTTTGAGTTTTTAGGTGTAAACCCGTTTTAATGCATGTGTGTATGTGTTTGATGCGTTTGGGGTTGGATTTTAGACTTGTGTATGCTTGAATGATGTTATGGTAGGTGTTTCTAAGGTTTAGGATCATTTATTTGGGCTAAATAGAGTTTGGAAGAGCTTGGAGGCCGAAAAGGGCAGTTTGCTTTTGGCTGGAACTGAATTCTGCATCATCTAGGGCTAGACGACTGACTGGAGTGCGATTGGAGGCCATACAGCCGATTGGCGTGCGACTGAGGTCCATGCGCACGATTGCCATGCGACTGGGGTCTATACACATGATGGTCATGCGACTGAAGTTCATGTGCCTGTAAGGCATGCGATTGAAGGATTGTGCGACTGATGTTCATTCGCACGAAGGTTATTTGACTGAGGTCCATGCGCCTGGAGGCCATGCGACTGAGGTTCATTCGCACGAAGGGTATGCGACTGAAGCCCATGCGCCTGAAGTCATGCCACTGAAGGCCATACGCATGAAAGTCATGCGACTGAGAGTCCATACGCATGGATGTCCATTCGCCCATAGGTCCATTCGCATAGGGTCCATTCGCATGATGTCCATCCGCCTAAGTGTTCAGTCGCCTGGAAGGCCATGCGACTGGAGGGTATCCATACGCCCAAGTAGGGCTCATACGCTCGAAAGAACAACGGTTTATCTTACGACTTTCAAGGGAAAGTGCAACTGTGGGTTTTGACTAGGGAGGTTCCCGGAAGTTCGTGTAAATTGACTTTGAGGTCATAGATGTTATGTTGGGCATGTGATGATGATGATGTGATGTATGATTGGTGTGTGTTATGTATGTATGATGATGCCTGTATGGTGATGCTGTATGTTTATGTTTATGTTTATGTTCCTTAATATGTGTGATTATTTTCCCATGTTAATGAATGAAATGAAAGTATTATGTAACGTAAAGTGGAAGATAATGAAAAGAGGAACATGATAAATGAATGAATGCATGCATTAGTGAGAAAATGAAAGTATAAAAGGCTTGCAAGCAACATGTACAGTGGTGCCCGGCTCTAAAATGCCGTAAGCTCAATTGCGTATGGTTTAGCTAACCCTTAGGGGTACACGCGGGGGTTCCAGTCTTTGTGACTGACCAACGTTGTGGTACCTAGTGTATAGTGATTACTCACCTCGGTGCTGGTGCCAGGCTATGTGCAGTGTGGAAGTCATTTATGAACTTCGGCCCAGTACTCGAGTTAC
Organism: Flaveria ramosissima; assembly: GCA_025215565.1. Taxonomy (NCBI): domain Eukaryota; kingdom Viridiplantae; phylum Streptophyta; class Magnoliopsida; order Asterales; family Asteraceae; genus Flaveria; species Flaveria ramosissima. The sequence goes on along the minus strand of CM046040.1, from coordinate 31,640,978 downwards.
GCATATCGTTGGGGGTGGAGTAGTGATTACTCATCTCGGTGCTGGTGCCAGGCTATGTGCAGTGTGGAAGTCATTTATGATCTTCGGCCCAGTACTCGAGTTATGCATATCGTTGGGGATGTAGTATGTGGGTGGGATCTTTGTCGCTTACCCCGGTGCTGGTGCCAGGCTACGTGCAGTGTGGAAGTCATTTATGAACTTCGGCCCAGTATCCATATAGTTTGGGGCATAGCTGTTGACACTGATCCAGAACATGATGATGTAACAGATGTAATGATCCTGAACTTTACCTTAGGTACTGTGGCCAGAGGTGCTGGGCACCGTGAATGAAGGTCTAGGATAGGCTTAGGCCCAGTATCATGAGCATGAAGGGTAAAGTTCATGGTGTTGACGAAAGGAAAAGATGTAATGATGAACGAACGAATGAAAGTAAGAATGAATGAATGAAAGGAAGTTAATGAACGACGAAGATAATAACTATTATCTATGTGTACGTATGATGTGTGATCGCATTAAAGTAAAGAATGGTTTTAACGAAAGAAAAATATGTTTTATTATAAAGCTAGAACTCACTCAGCAACGCTGACTTTGATGTGTTTCCAGTTGGCTGGTATGTTGCTGAGGATGGCACGGGGTGGCTACTCAGCTTATTTTGGATGGCATGTAATGTTATAATGCTTTTGTAATGAAATGTAAAATGATATTGTGTAATGAACGGTTGTATTATTTTACAAAAGTATTTTGATGAAATGAAAATGTTGTTTTTAATGTTTTCGCTGTAACGTCTTATAAAAGTGAAATGTAATTATATGTTTTATGTGCGATGAGGATCCAACTGTAAGCGTCCCGGGAACGGGGCCTTACATAAACATATCAGTTAATAAATAATGAAAACTGATACTTGTACGACTGCGACGGGCGACCTTCTATTAGGGTTTGTACGATCACGGTGAGTGACCATCGTCACTATTCCTCGAAAGTGATACAGATATAAAGGCCGAAAAAACCTTTCTCCTATCTAAAGTGGTTACTCATGAGAAAGTGACATGATGGGGAGGGGCAATGGTTGATTGAAGTAGGAAGTTCGATGTCAATAGTTGATGAAAATGGTGGTGGTGGGATCAGTTGGAATGGTCGGGCGATTGTGTCGTGTTGGGATATTAGGATTTCAGATCCGGTGATGGTAATGGTTGTGGTTATAGTATTTCCCTAAGCTGAGGAAGCGGTTGTATAGTAGCGACGATGGAAACCAGATCTATGACGAAGACGATGATGATGATGGTGGAGGAGAACATGTAAGAGAAAGGTGATTGAATATAGGTCTTAGATGAAGAATGGGAGTGAGAGTGGTGGACTTCAAGTGGCGGTGCTCAGAGATGTGACGCTTATTGTACTAGTTGGTGTTTCGCCGTGGCAACAAGTGGCTGGTGGCGATAGCGATGATGATGGTGTGGGTGGGTAATGGTGGGTCTCACTTCTTTAATATTCTTAAAGTTGTTATATAAATTTAGTTATTTAAATAATAGGAGTATTTTCATTATTTCAAAATTTTAATCGGGAAACTTAACGTTTTTCAACATCAAGGACCACCTATGTTACACTTTCACAAACAGTTGGGACATGAGTGTAATTTCTTAAAGTTTGGGACCATAGTTGTAATATGATCATTACCCAAGGACCATATGTGTAATTAACTCTTTAATTTATATAGTTTTAATTTTTTTATATTAATATTTATAGAGCAAAAAATTATTATTCTGATTATTCAAAAAAGGAGTTTAGAATGGATCGGAATTAAAGTATTTCCTTGGTTGAGTGAAAGGAAGAACAAGAGTGAAATGTGATCCAAGGCTGATTTAACATAGAGTGAAAGTTAGCAATGAATGGTCTATACCCCATGCCTTAGAGGTCATGATAGTGGTGTGCATGTTCGGTTTGATTTGGTTTTTGTTAGAACCAAAACTAAAAATCAATATTCCGGTTGTAGGTTTTTAAAACTTTTCGGTTTTGGTTTTTTCGGTTTTTGATTTTTAGTTTTCACTTCAGTTTCGGTTTTGGGCATCAAGTTTTTTTTTTTAAATTGATCCAAAATAATGAATTTAATCTAGAAACTTTTAGCTTAAATTATTTTGTTGATCTTTAAACATAATGTATATTCTTATAAATTACTTATCATTATAATTAATTGCAAATAATAAAGCACAATAACATAAAATTCAATAAAACATTTAATCCAACATATAAAAAAGTTTAAAAAATTATTCTCGAAACCTAAATATCTATTTATTTTAGATCGCATAGGTTAAATAAGTAAATTATAGGCTAGTCATGTTTATAAGTATATGAATACGCCCTCTAAATTTACAAGTTCGTTTTATGGTTCTGGTTCGGTTTTTTTGGTTTCTGTTACAAGTAAAACCGAAACCAAAATGAAAAAATTCGGTTTTTAAAAAATCATCAAACCAAACAATCGGTTTCTTATTGATTTCAGTTTTTTCGATTTGGTTGCGTCGATTATTTCGGTTGCGGTTCGGTTATTTTAGTTTCTTGCACACCCCTAGGCCATGATATATTTGATTATATGAAAATAAATGTTTTTGCACCATTGCCTACCAAACTTTTTAGAAAATCAAGCACTTTAACGGTTGAAGCCTGCTAAATCAGATTCTATTAAAAATAGATATTTTTAAATAACGAATCACACACTTATCTATTACTATTACTAAATTACACCAAACAAAATGTATTTTATGTCAGAATTTGAATTCTTAAAAAAAAGTTTTTAGCTTTTCTACTAAACTACCAAACAATCATTTGTTGTGTCTTTTGTAGTGTTTTACTTTTCAGTTTCTGTTTATATTTATTTTAAGACTTCAACTAAACCCTAAAATTTCAACAAGTTCTTGTATCTATTTTATGAAGAAAAAATGATGAATGATGTAACCACTAACCACCAACGACCTTTTAAATATACAAATATAAAAAAATAGGGTAATTATTTTGGTAAATAATTTGAGTGGTTACATCGATAATTAGACTAATCATGATGTGTGTTTATCACTTGTCGAAAAGTTACAAGTTTTCATCTACTTTTTGCTTTTCATTAACAACTCATAATTACAGATTCTTTTGTGTTATTTTGTTTTGCTGATCAATAGACTCGCGATCTTAAGGGCAATTTCATCCCACCCATCACATTATATCATAAATCCATCAATCAAATTTTGTCATGTTATACTATAGTACACTACACCAAACACTCAAATTTGATGACGGCGGTGTTGTCACACCATGGCACACTACACTAGTAAATCACACACACACAAGCAACGGTCATATGGAGGCACAATCAAAATTTGATTGGTGGTATATGCCGTGAATAAGGAAAAATGCGGCGTGAGGGAGGGTGGTGGCGGTGGTGTCGCTCGGGCGCCGGGCCTCGCCTTGGGCTCACGACACGTACGCCCCACCCACCCTTAATTGATGTTTATAGTACGAGAACTGATGCTTATAATTTAATCTCGAGGGGAAAAGGGTGAGGGAGAGGTGGGGTATGCATATGGTGTTACATGTTATGATTTTGATGTTGTACATTACACTTTATTGCCTATTTTTAAGATGTTTATAATTAGAGGTTTATACAGTTCGCCCATGGTTTATGATTTGTTAGGGTTAATAATTTGCATGACAGTTAAAATTTTTGGAACTAGCCATTTAACTATAGTTATATAAACTAATACATATATGTTAGTTATTTTTTTGTCATAATATATTTCAGCATATATTTTGCATTAATTGCATGCATTTTTTATTTATTTTATAAAATAGTAGTTTTGTCGAATGAAATCTACTTTTGTATATTTTTCTGGTTTTGAAGGTTAATTAAATTGCTGCAAAAAAAGGAGAAAGAGAGGAGCTTAGAAGGGAAATATCATTAAGTTTGGAAACATGCAATAGCTCATAAAAGAATTTAAATTTAAAACCTTAGAAAAAAAGAGGAGTTTGTTGGAGCATTAGAGAAGAATAAATAGAGCTGCAAAATTAAAAAAATGGGGATCTTTGGAGGCTGCATAAGAATCGATCAAGAAGGAAAATCTTGGGAGGCTTGAAAGTGGAGCTTCGGTCAACGACAATTGAAGAAGAAAGAAGCTTGGTGATTTCCCAATTGTTGGGAGTTTATTTAATTGTTTGAGGTTTTTGTCAAGTAAGTTATTATCTATTAATTTTTGTTTGATTATTCTTGTTGCCATGTCTGGCTAGGGCATTCTTAGTTTCAACATTAAGGTTTAATTTTCATGATTTTGGTTTGAACTCATGTGACGTTTATCATATGTTTTTATTTTAATGGTTTGTTTGTTTGATACTTGATCTTAAACCCATATCTAATCCGTGCTATATTATATTGTTAATAAAATTGGCCATTTTATTAATTTTTCTAATAAAGTTCTTTAAGATTTAAAACCCTAATCAAGTTTTGGTTTTTGATGTAAGGAACAATTAACGGTTTGAGTTTGTCTATGAATTCATTCTCGTTATATAATCACACAATCTAGTTAAACATACCGAACGACGTGTGTGTTTAACTATAATTGATACTTTTATCGGCAACCCGCACACTAAGATCCGAATTGGCTCCAAAAGCGAACTTCATTTGATTGGACATTAGATAGAGGGGATATCAGAATGGCGTGATGTCTAGTATCGATTCAAATCATTAATTAAAATTTATCATTGCACCATAATCGTTAATAATCATAAGGCAAATCGAATCAAGAAATTACTTTAGTGTTGGAATTAGTCTTCATATTTGAATTTATTTTATAATTTAATTAAGGTCTTTACTAATCCCTTTTTCACAATTAAAAAATACAAAAAATGTCAATTTACGTCTTTCTAGTAGAACCTTAACACGGTCGCGTGGAATTTCTGTCATACCCCAACCTTAACGGCGTAAACGTTGAGATGTGAGGTTTAAGATTGTTCACAGCCACATAACACTACCATGAAATGTAAATTTGATTAACCATAAATTTTAAATAAAAAATACAACCAATAGTCTCAAACAAATTAAAACATAACATAAGTTCAAATTTCCAAGATTCCAAGACATGTCTTTTATTTCTTAGGTCCAACCCTAGATGTAAGCATACTTCAGTATTAATCAACCTTGTGCATTTCCTGAAACATGTTAAAAATAAAGTCAACTTTGAAAGTTGGTGAGTTTCCATGGGTTAAACATACATATATATAAAAAAGTTTACAAGTAGCAATTCATGTTAACGGTTACAAATAAAGCAAGTTTATGATAACATATAGCTACAATCAAACCTTGAAAAAGATATCCATTACAAGTTATAATGGTTAACTAAGTGTACTTGGTTCCCATGATGAACAAGTCATACGTCATCAGGAGCCGACAATAACCTCGGCTTTAGCACCAAATAGCTTGTCAGGCCCATAGATCTATGACGTCGCTAGGCTAGCAATAGTTAATGATTGTCAACTTATAATGTCTATCATATAAGTCTCACAATATTACAAATAACCATGAAAAGATTAAAGGTGAATTGCTAGTGCTTTACAAGTATTAAAACGTTTACAAGTGCAAGTTCATACGTTAACATGTTTCACCCCAAAAGGTGTGAAATAAGGTAAAAGAGGGGCATGAAGACTCACATGTTGTATAAGTTGATGTTAAGAGTAATATCAAGTAATTAAGTGGTGCTTCAACGATTCCCTTTTACAAGATACCTAAACGTATATATTCCAAGATTTAAGTTTAACAACAAGTTTAACGATTAAACGTGAACTAGGGCTTCAAGTGGAGTTTTGGGGCTTTGACAAAATAATTAAATTTAACAAACGAAATCACTTATATTTTGGATCAAATGAAATAAAGTATACTATTTGAGTATTTTAATATAAAGAAATAAAAGGAAATCGTTTATAATAATTAGTAAAGTTTAAATATAAATTGCAAATAAATTGTTATAATTATTTGAAATAATCATGATTTAAAACGTATTTAAGGGTAACGTATGGACCAATAATAATTTATTAATTTAAACTAATATTTAAAGTCTCTTTTATAAGAAATAAACTAAAATGTTATATTTATTAGTTTTGGGGCTTTGACAAAATAATTAAATTTAACAAATGAAATCACTTATATTTTGGATCAAATGAAATAGAAGTATACTATTTGAGTATTTTAATATAAAGAAATTAAAGGAAATCATTTATAATAGTTAGTAAAGTTTAAATATAAATTGTAAATAAATTGTTATGATTATTTGAAATAATCAAGCTTTAAACCGTATTTAAAGGTAACATATGGACCAATAATATTAATTTTTTAATTTAAACTATTATTTAAAGTCCCTTTTATAAGAAATAAACTAAAAATGACTTTTGTTATATTTTTATTAAAAGAATATACAAATATTTAATTTTTTAAAAAATGCAGAAAATAATTTGGTCTCTTTTAAATAATTTTTAGATAATAAAAATGATTGTTATAATAATTAAAAATTTTCTATAATTTATTTAAATGCAAAAAAGCTTAAAAAATGGTTGAGGGTGCCCGGTTCGAACCCGGAACCTCAAGGATGAGTGCACATGTTGTTAACCAGTAGGCAAGGGCGCCTAAGCCTGCTAGAAGCCGGCTCTTAATATTTAAAAACACAAACCAAGTAAAACCCCCAAAATCACATAAACCCTAGAAACATCTTCGATCAAATTGAAGATCAATTCGATAACGATTACTGAAATAAACATGGGGCTTTGATTCCCCATGTAAATTCGAGTATATTTATATGTTTAATTTACCCGGATTGAAACGAAAACGATGTGCACGGATGAAGGACAAGTCGCGACTGTAGTGGAAGTGATTCAGGTCGCAATCATTGGTAATACTCGAATTCGTTGTACAGGAAGCTTCCAATGATCACAATGATCCAAAGCCCTCTACCAATTTCAGTTAAATTCGACAGAATGGTGATGAACACTAGCGTGGCAGGTCGCGGTGATGGAGAGAATCGAATGTGGTGTTTGTGTGAGTTCCAGATGAAATTGTGTTGGATATTAGTTTAGTAATGATTAAACCATCGATTAGGTACCATTTAATTAGATTATTATTGAGTTTTAATGGTTGAACGGTCCAATGATAAAGGTAACCGATTACTCGAACTATTTGGATTCATAACCGTCGTTTAAACGCAATTAAGGTACGTATTCAAGTTCGAAACGTGTTCACGAATCGATTTGGAATGGTTTGGGGTTCATAATTCGAAGGGTTGGTGGGTTTTGAGGTCTCGCCGGAGGTTGGCCGGAGGTGGCCAGAAGTGGACACCGGAAATACGGGGGAATGGGGGGAAATTTGGTTTGGGTTTTAAGAAATTACACAACTGGTCCCTGTAATTTAAATTTTGCTATTTTATGTAATAAACTTTCTTTTAAAGTTTAAAAATTGACATAAATACCCCCTGAACTTAATTAAACTTTAAGTTTTAAATATTTTAATAACTTATTAATTGATTAACTTTTATAAATTATTATTTTTATTATTATATTATAACTTAATGTTAAGTTTTATAAAAAGTTGCAATTTAGCCCTTACCAGAACATATCGACACTAACTTTTATTTAACGAAAATACGAAAGGTTACGATCTTTCCAACTTTTAAGAATTTTGTCCCGAAATTAAGAATGAAACTAAACGAATAAGTTCGGGTATTTCTTCTTCATATGATCCTTACGCTCCCAAGTAACTCAAGTCCATGCTTATTCTCCCAACAAACCTTGACGATTGGTGTGGTAGTGGTTCTAGTCTTATTCATGATGTGATCCATGACCTCAACAGGCTTCTTAACATAATGTAAGGACTTGTCGATCTGGATGTCATCCAACGGGACATGCAGACTTTCGTCAGCCAAACACTTCCTTAAATTTGAGACATGGAAAACAAGATGAACCCCGCTAAGATCGGAAGGTAGTTCCAGTTTATAAGCCACTTTCCCGATCCTTTTCAGGATCTTGAAAGGTCCCACAAATCGTGGAGCTAATTTACCTTTCTTCCCAAAGTGAACGACTCCCTTCCATGTGAGACTTTAAGAAGAACCATATCCTCAACTTGGAATTCCAACGGATTGCGTCTTTTATCGGCATAACTCTTTTGTCGACTTCTAGCCACTTCAAGGATCTTACGAATCATGGAGACTTTATTGGTCATTTCTTGTATGAGCTCAATACCAGTGATGAATTTTCACCAATGTCAGTCCAACAGATCGGGGAATGACATTTGCGACCATAAAGTGCTTCAAAAGGTGCCATCTTGATACTCGAGTGGTAACTATTATTATACAAAAATTCCGCAAGAGGTAAATGCGTATCCCAGTCACCACCAAAGTCAAGGACACAAAGACGTAGCAAATCCTTCAGGGTTTGAATGGTTCGCTCGGTTTGACCGTCCGTTTGAGGATGGTAAGCCGTGCTTAGATCCATTTGAGTACCCAAGAGTTCTTGGATAGACGACCAAAAGTGCGAAGTGAAACGTGTGTCTCGATCGGATATGATATGCAAAGGTATGCCATGACGACTCACAATCTCATCAATATATATACGAGCAAACCTTGATGTTTTGTAAGTGTCACGTATGGGTATGAAATGTGACGATTTGGTTAAACGGTCAACGCTCACCCATATGCTATCATGACCATGAGAGGTGCGAGGTAGTTTGGTTATGAAATCCATGGATATATGTTCCCATTTCCACATAGGAATCTCGGGTTGTTCAAGCAATCCACTAGGACGTTGATGTTCGGCTTTAACCTTCGTACACGCAAGACACTTAGCTACGTAAGTTGCTATGTCTTTCTTCATTCTAGGCCACCAGTATTGCCCACACAGATCCATATACATCTTATCGAAACTAGGATGAATAGAGTAACGAGTTTGATGAGCTTCATTCATGATGAAGGTACGAAGATTATCGCGATTTGGAACCCAAATTCGATTCAAGAAATACATCAATCCATTGGGTTTCGTTTCCAGTTGAGTTCGAAGATCGTACTCCAATTCCTCTCCCATTTTTCCTTCCTCTTGAACCGCTTGTTGAGCCTCCAAGATATAAGTCCCGATGTCAATCTCAATCCTCAAACTTTGCAGCTGCACCGTAGTATTGTTAACATCCAGAAGAATCTCAGTATCAAATTCCCATAAGGTATCAAACCATTGTCGTTAGTCTCGAATTTCTTGAAACGAGATCATCTTGTTATGAATCTTACGACTTAGTGCATCGGCTACGACATTTGCCTTTCATGGGTGGTAACGAATGTCACAGTCATAATCACTAATCAAATCGACCCAACGACGTTGTCTCATGTTGAGATCCTTTTGATTGAAAACGTGTTGAAGGCTTTTATGATCGGTGTAGACTATACAATGCGTCCCATAAAGGTAATTCCCCCAAATCTTCAAGGCAAAAACCACATCACCAAGTTCAAGATCATTTTTCATGTAATTCACCTCATGGACCTTTAGTTGTCTTGATGCATATGCTATGACCTTTCCTTGTTGCATGAGAACACAACCAAGGCCTTGTCTAGATGCATCACAGTATACGGTGAAATCGTCGTTTCCATCGGAAAGGGTCAAGATAGGAGCATTACACAGTTTGTGCTTTGATGCTTCAAAAGCTTCTTCTTGTTCAGACCCCCACTAGAATGGTTTATTCTTTTGAGTCAAAGAAGTAAGCGGCTTCGCAATTTTAGAGAGTTGGCAATGAAACGACGATAATATCAGCAAGACCAAGGAAAGAACGAACTTCGGTTGGGGTTGTAGGAACACACCAATTTTTCACAGCGTCCACCTTTGCAGGGTCAACGTGAATTCCTTGGCTATTCACCAGTGTCCTAGAAATTGGACCTCCTCAAGCCAGAATTCGCACTTTGAAAACTTTGCGTACAATTGTTCTTTCTTCAACAACTCAAGAACTTGTCCCAAGTGAAGTTCATGATCGGTTTTGGACTTTGAATAGATAAGTATGTCGTCTATAAAGACAATCACAAACTTGTCTAGATACGGTTTGCATACTCGATTCATGAGACCCATAAAGACAACATGAGCATTTGTTAACCCAAAGGGCATAACCATGAACTCGTAGTGTCCATATCGAGTATGGAACGTAGTTTTTGGAATATCATCATCATGAACTCGTAATTGATGATAGCCAGAACGTAAATCAATCTTTGAGAAAATAGCAGCTCCTTGAAGTTGATCAAAAAGATCATCAATACGAGGAAGAGGGTAGCGGTTCTTGATGGTAAGTTTGTTGAGCTCACGATAATCGATACACATACGGAACATCTTTCTTCTTCATGAAGAGAACAGGTGCACCCCAAGGCAAAGAGTTAGGACGAATAAAGCCTTTGTCAGACGGTTCTTGAAGTTGACTGGCTAGCTCTTGCATTTTTGATGGTGCAAGTCCATAAGGTGACTTAGCCACGGGGTTCGCTCCCGGAATCAAGTCGATCTTAAACTCGACTTCAGGCACGGGAGGTAAACCACTAAGGAAAGTCTCGTACAATCAGGAATTCCTTAAGGTCTTTCCCTTTGACTTTCGTGTTGACAACGTAGGCCAAGAAAGCAATGTAATTCTTTCTTAGACATTTTCGGGCTTGAGTACACAACATAAGTTTGAGTCCTTTGGAGGATTTTTCACCAAACACTATCAATGTATCCCCCGAAGGTAAAGGAATCCGAATGCACTTCTCAAAACAAATGATTTCCGCATGATATTTGGCTAACCAATCCATGCAAATGATGACGTCAAAGCTTCCAAGTTTCATAGGAATAAGATCGATAAGGAAATCATGTTCGTTTAGGCTCAAAATGCAATCGCAAATAACGACATTAACGGTGATGGGTTCTCCATCTGCGACTTCAACAGTGAGAGGCTTTTCTAAATTCCTATGCGGCTTAGAAAGTATAGGCTCAAATTCTAACGAGACAAAACTTTTATCAGCTCTTGAATCAAACAAGTCGTAAGCATAGGAAGTCTTAAAAACATTTGACGATACAGGTAAAGCAACAAAGTACTTAGTGTTGGAGCTGGAAAAGATAGTCTATATTATCAACACAGTGAAAGTCAACAAAAGTCAACGTCACGGTCAAAGTCAACAAAAGTCAAACCGGACACGTTCGAGACGAGTAACCGAGACGACACGTTGATGATTTAGATGACTAGGAGTTTTATTGTAATAAATATATTTTGTGTGAACAAAATATATTTTACTTTCTTTGAGTCATGTTTTAGTCTAAATATATAGTCTAGGGGGTTATGTGTAAATATGGAAACTTAAACTAGACTATAAATAGCCTAATTGTAATTAGAATTAGGGAATGGTTGAATGACCAATTGATTGAGGGATTTATTTGTAAACAATATTATTAGCAATCAAGAGAGATCAAAGGGGTTTTCATTGTGTTCATCATATTTTGATCTAATTCTTCATGATTTGATTCAAGTTTGATGTTCCTGGATTTACAATTTGGTATCAGAGCCATTTTGGATCAAATTCACTGAAGATTTGAAGATTTTTAGAGAGAGAAGTTGAGGTTTTGGTTGTTTTTGTTCAATATCATGTTTTCATCAATTTCGGATCAAATTTGAGTGTTTTTGACATGGAAATTGATTGAATTATGCTAGTTTTTGTTTGAGGAAGATTCTACAATCATCAGATCTCAAATTCATTGAGTTTTGGATGATTTCGGATTGATTTTGAGGTGAAAAAGGGTTTTCAGATCGATCAGCGAAATTAGTGTTCTTCCAGCGAAATTGCCATCATCTTTCAGCGAAACTATGAGCTATTTTGCATCAGAAGTTGTTTTCTAGGGATTCTGCGAAACTAATCTCTTGAACGAAAGTTCATCAGTGTTTGTAAACGATCAACAAGCGAAATTGCTGCTGAAATTGCTAGCGAAATTGTCAGCTCCAGCGAAATTGTCAGCGAAATTGACCCCAGTTGCTAAGATTGTCTAGCGTGACATTTAAAAAGAATATATTTTTCCCGGGAGAGAATTATTCTAAACTTTTTGGGAAAAATATTTTTGGGACGTTTAATTGTTCAAGATTTTTACAATCATGTCATCTTCAGAAGATTTTAAATCAGATAATCTCACAACGGCACAAAGCCGGTTTAATTCTTTTGCAGCAATGAAGAAAGAAAATTTGTCAGATTTGATTGATCGATTCTTAAAGGTGGCAAATAATCTAAAGAAGCATGTTCCTGATCTCAGTAATCATGAACAAATTCAAAAGCTTCTAGACTCTCTTCCGTCTGCATGGAATCATCAAGTTAAAATGCTGAAGCAAGAAAGAGGTTATGTCGACACAAAACTTATGGATATGATCAACAAGCTAAAATCTCTCGAGTTGGATATCCAAAGAAACAAATTTCAGCAAGCCGTGTTCCCTCATCAAACCCACACGCTTAATACTGATCTTGTTTCTTCTGTAACAAGCATACTTGATTACAAAATTGAGATTATTGAAAAGTTGAAGTTATTGAGGACTGATTCGGATTTTAACTCTAAATTCAGAGAAACTATTGAAGAGAATCGTGAAGCTCTAAGAGTCAACAATGACAGTAAACCAGAGTCTATGAGAACCGATGATGATAAGGCTGGAAAAGCTGATAAAAGAGAGAAAGAGTCTAAGGTTGACAAGATACTGAAGGTCAAAGAAGAGGAACAACAAGAAATCACATTGGTTTGCAACTGTGAAAAGAGCTTAGCTGCCGAACGAACTATCATGGATCTTCCTTATGAGACTGTTCAGGATATGTGTTCTTCGTCATGCAAAATCCGGTTATTTGGGATTTATAAGGCAAACATATTGTTATTGGAAAACGAAAAAGAATTAAAAACAATCAATCAGGAATTAAAGAAAAATGAAATTGCTTTTTCAAGAAAACTTAATGAAGCATTGGCTGAAAATGATCTTTTAAGAAGAACCATTTTGGAGCGTAACGTTGAAATTAATATTTTGAAAGAAAGGGCTGTTTTAGCTCAATTTGAAACAACTCAGCTTCAAACAAAGCTTGATAAATGGAACATTTCACACATGAAAAAGGATGAGCTTATTGCTAAACAACAAGGGGTGCGGGTAAAACATGGGATTGGATATAAATCTGATGGTGAAACTGTATTTAATTCAGTTCCACCTCCTTCTACTTTATGTTATTCACCAATTCCCAGACCTCATTCAACAAATGATTTGATTGAAGCTGCAGAAACTAATCTTAAAGAGGTTAGAGATGTGCAGGATTCTCCAGTAGGTTTGGGATTCCTCAAGCAAGGGTCTGATAAGAAGATTAATGACGATTCCACTTCTGATGCTCAAACACCAATATCAGTTTCTTCTCCAACTTTCTTCAACAAATTCAAATCAGGTAACATTCCCTCGTTTGTTCCCGTCAAGTTTGTCAAAGAAGGAACAATTGTTGAATCATCAGGCAATCAGAATCCTATAAGCGAAGCCAACAAATTAGGAGGTGTCAATCAAGATCCTTTGGAAGCAGATCTGTGTATACGAGACTGGATAAGCTCAGATGATGAATCAAACACAGAGGAGTGTGTTGGTTCTTCACAAATCGAGATATCTTCTGACATTGTCAAGTATCGAAAGCTTCCAAAAGTTGAATCAAGACCGATACGGATCTCTTCTCCAACTGCAAAACAATCCAATCAACCAGTGAAGATCTCATTCCCTGTTCTGCACATGAAACTTCAGAACAAGCAAGAATCTGCTACAAGCTCCAAGCAATCCTCATCACCACCTGCACTACACGGGACTACAAAGAATCAAAAGCTTTTCAAGGCTTGTTTTGAGTGTGGAAAAGAAGGGCATGTGGTAAAGAAATGCCCTCAAAGGCTTGCTACGAATGGTAAAGGCAAAACAAATTGCTTCTCCAAATGTAAGTATAAAAAGAATGTTCCAGACGGTAAAGGCAACACGGGTTGCTTCTCTGGATCAAGAGGTAAAAAGCACACATCCTTGAATGGTTGGATGAAAAACCCTCCATCCAAACCTTTTCATGTGAAGCCGGTTTCACATGATACAAAGATGAAAATGACCAAAGGTTCAAAATCAAATTTTCTTCCTTCCAGTCTTAAACAGAAAATAATTTCCAAATTTAATTCATTCAAATCCAAGTTAATTGAACCAAAACAAATTTGGAAAATTAAAAAGAAGGATACAACAATCCCCGATTGTTTAAACAGTTGTGTGCAGAAGCTTGTTACTTATCTTGATGAAAAAGGAACTTCCAGGACTACGATGGCCTGGGTTCCCCTTTCTAACTAATTTGTTAATGAGTGCAGGAACAATTCAGGAGGGCTGTTAGTAATCCGGTTTACTGACAGAGATTGTTCCTAATTCAAATTTGAGGCGGAACAAACAGGTTAAGATCATGGTATTTTATCCACAATCTGGATTTTTATCTACACAATCAAAGTTCTCACTTCACAATCACTGCATATTTCTTGAGCATTCATTTTTATCATTATATCAGTATAGTTTGGAAGACCTTCTTTGATAAATTTTTATTTTTGTACAGTTTTATAAAAAATAAAAAAAAAATAAAAAATAAAAAATTTAAAAAAAAAAATTAAAAAAATAATAAAAAAATAATAAAAAAAAGGAAAAGTTTGCAAAAATAAAAATTTAGGGGGAGAGTATAAGTAAATAAAAGTGAAAAGTGTACTGAGAATCGAGATGATTGAGAAATGATTGTATATCTTCTTGAAATGCTTGTTTTTGCATGACTTGCGTTTTAAAAATGAGAAATGATAGTAACTGATGCTGTTATCTGATTCGCATCTTATTTTTAATTGAAAATAATAGAAAAACAAACAGATTCTTTATTGATATGCTTGGTAGACTCAGCCTAAAGAATAAAGTAGACAGCAGCATAATGATTTAAATTAAAACAATATGCTTAAGGATGTCTGGATTTACGCAATCATTTTGGCCTGCACAAAAACTGAGTCCCGACAAAAATTGGATTGAGAATTGATCTTTCACCCACCATGATACAAATCATATAAGTCATATCTTTGAGCCATGATTGGTGTAATTATGTGTCTTGTGTTTGTGCTAATCTCCTCTGCTGTACGGAAGTACTGACCTGGAGTGATGATCTCCTCTGCTGTACGATAGTACTGACCTGGAGCTCTCATCGGCACATGATTAAATGGTCATCTCCTTTGTTATACGTGAGTATAGACCTGGAGCTCTCACCATTTTGGTCTAAATAGTGTCAAATCATCTAAACGATTAATTTATCACAGAATGCAATATTCTGTTGATAATCATTTGCACACTAATGCACACGCCTTGCTCTATAAAGATCGTAACAAAATTCAAGAAATCCTGAGGTTGGGTGAGGGTTTTTGCCAAATGATTATGGGGTCCTAGCATTCTAAAGTATTTAATCGAACCTTAACGAATCATTTGTTGCTTGTTGAAAAAGATAGGGCATGAGTTTAAGTGGACAAACATATCAGCAATCGTTATTGATCTGTTTGAGAATTTCAAAATTCATTCAAAGACTGTGATTAGATTCAGTTATCAGTGTGATCTCATTGCTTGTCGATGATTAAATTCATCTTTGTGCTAAAGTATATCTTGAGGATGTGATCTCATGATCGATTCAGTTCTCGATTATAAAAAAATTATAGATAAAAAAAAAAGAAAAAGAAATGTTATAATAAATGTATATAATAAAAATAAAAAATATAATAAATTTTTAGTTCAAAATTTCTTTTAGGTCTTCCATATTATACTGATACAATTTTATCATTTTCCAAGCATTTCACAGAAATTGCATACAAACGAACACGGATTCGCTTGTTTTTCACACACAGATACACACGGGTTTATTTTGTTAAAATGAAATGATCTAATTAGAAATGTCGAGATTGTGTTTGAGAATGTGTTTGAGAATGTGTTTCAGATTTTTGCTTTAAGTGATGGCCGATCATCAGTTGAGCAGTGTACCTGATCAGAGAACCTGTTCCTCAAGTTTGCAGTAGATACCGAGCTAGGAATCCTCCTCCTACATCTTCTGAAGCACTCAAGATTAGAGATTGGGGAAAGCTGTTCTAATATCTTCTCAAAGGTTGCACTCAAAAAGGGGGAGCATATAAATAGGGGGAGCTTATGAGATGAATAATTTTTCTCATCAGATTCAGAAAGCTTCAATTTGAAGATCTTTCTAATGTTGACTTTTCGGTGCTGAATTCGTTTGATAACGTTGATAATGATAGACTAAGGGGGAGTATTGTTGGAGCTGGAAAAGATAGTTTATATTATCAACACAGTGAAAGTCAACAAAAGTCAACGTCACGGTCAAAGTCAACAAAAGTCAAACCGGACACGTTCGAGACGAGTAACCGAGACGACACGTTGATGATTTAGATGACTAGGAGTTTTATTGTAATAAATATATTTTGTGTGAACAAAATATATTTTACTTTCTTTGAGTCATGTTTTAGTCTAAATATATAGTCTAGGGGGTTATGTGTAAATATGGAAACTTAAACTAGACTATAAATAGCCTAATTGTAATTAGAATTAGGGAATGGTTGAATGACCAATTGATTGAGGGATTTATTTGTAAACAATATTATTAGCAATCAAGAGAGATCAAAGGGGTTTTCATTGTGTTCATCATATTTTGATCTAATTCTTCATGATTTGATTCAAGTTTGATGTTCCTGGATTTACACTTAGATTACCAAGGTTAAGGTTGGATTCGACGTACCGTTCACCACGTCGTTGTTGGCTTGTGCTTAGTTTGCGTTGATGCTGAATGCACGTCCTCGGGCTTGTGGAACATTACCCACAAGACATGGGCATTGTGAGCGGAAATGACCGGGTTCCCCACAGTTGTGGCAAGCACGATTAGCAACCAATGCGACATTGTTTGGTGCACGGTGACAAGTAGCCACCAAGTGGCCATATTTACCGCACAGTGAACAGATGCGACACGGGCTATTACCCGCATGGTGATACCTACAAACATTGCACAATGGTTGAGGATCAGCATAGGCCCTAGCAACAGGTGCTTGTGCAACAGGAACAGGCTGCCTTTGAGGTACTTTGGGTGTAGCTACAGTAAAGTTTCGAGCTGGTGTGAACTTGCGCTTCTTGTTGTTGTAGGACGGTTCACTATTCCCTTCCTTGGTTGTTTCACAAACTGCCTTCTTAGTCTTTTTAGCACCTTTAACAGACAAAGTGCCCGCTCTAATGTGGTTCTCAGTGAGTTGAGCGGTGATGGTAATTGCATCCCCCAAAGTTGTGGGTCTACTACCCACCACAACATCTTGAATTAGGGGCGGCACCCCCTTAATGAACTTCTCAATGTTACGAGGAACAATGTCGACCATATGGGGCAGCAGAATGCTTAATCGTGATGCCTAGTTGAGTAGGCCAAACGATCTCCACCATCCTGTTTGAGATTCCAGAACTCCTCCTCCACTTTTGTAGTTCACTTCTCTAGTAGAACTTTTGAATTGCTATGTTCTTGAATTCATCCCAAGATAGTGCTAGCACAGCATCAGCAGCACGGTTTCTCTTCTCGCTATTCCACCACGTAAGTGCCCTTTGTTGAAGAACACTTGTAACATAATGGACTTTGAGTGCCTCGGGACACTCACAGTTGATGAAGGTGTTCTCCATGCTTTCAAACCACTCGAGAAGTCCAGTGGCTCCTTCTTTCCCACTAAAGCTGATGGGTTTACACGAGTTGAAGTGCTTAAACGTGCAGGTTTGGTTGTTTCTTCCTTGATTCGCACTATTCTCTCCTTGCCCATTGCCATTAGTGTTGTTGCTAGCGTTGGTCATCAAAGTGATATTCAGTTCGGCAACCATAATTGGAAGGACGACAGCCATTTGACGGACGATCATCATGGCCACTTTACGGCTGGAGCTATCACGCTTTCCATGACGGCGAGACATGTTGGATACACAGTAAATTAGTCATAGGAATTTTGAGGTAAAGATAGTAAATCAAGCAAGAATTATTCAACTTATAAAACACACACGGAATAATTACATTTCGTAACACATTACCATTTGGAAACGTTGACACGTCAAGGTTACTTAACTCTAATTGCCTTAGAAACTTGTGTATATTGACCATAGTTATCACTCATTCCAGTAATCCCCAGGTAAGCATAACGAGTCCCACAGTTGATTGGGATTTATGCGAGATGCTTACCTTAGCCCGAGGACTTTTTGCCAGGAAATCCAGAATACAGGTGTCTATGTGTCACACAATATTTCTTTAGGCCAATGAAATTAAAACCTTGATGAGATTTTCATAGATTAGACATAAAGTCTAAAGATTTGAACCTTTCGATATAATACGTACGATCCCACGTGTCGCCGAGAACAAGTTTAAGAGGTTTCATTGTCGAGAGGATAAGAGTCAAGAGTAAGTTTTAGGGGAGACAAAGCAACCAAGTTTTCAAATTAAAAGGCAAGTATAGCTAAAAGCATCATATTGCACATTAAGAGGCTTTCCTAAACAGGTAGCATTATGTAGCATGCAAAAAATGTATTTACAAGATCATAAAGATTTTTTTAATGAGGTTCATGCATTAACTATACTCTAGGTCACCATTTCTAATAATCTAGATCCCTATAGTTATGGGCTCTGATACCAATTTTTCACACCCCAAACTTACCGGCGGAAACGTTGAGATGTGAGGGATAAGATTGTTCACAGCCACATAACAGTACCATTAAATGTAAATATGATTAACCATAAGTTTAAAATAAAAAAAATACAACCAATAGTCTCAAATAAATTAAAACATAACATAAGTTCAAATTTCCAAGATTCCAAGACATGTCTTTTATTTCCTAGGTCCAACCCTAGATGTAAGCATACTTCAGCAACTTTGAAAGTTGGTGAGTTTCCATGGGTTAAACATATACATATACATATATATATATATATATATATATATATATATATATATATATATATATATATATATATATATATATATATATATATATATATATATATATATATATATATATATATATATATATATGTAACACCCGGAAATTTCCTTTGAAGCCGACGAAAGAAGTAAAGGAAATAAAGTCCGAAGCCGAGGGACCAAACCCGCCAACGAGAGAAATTCGATGCACGGGAGTATAAAATGGGGAAAACACCCCCATTCTTCCCATTTTCAGCCAAGAGAGGAGGGGAGAAGAGAAGGAGAAAAAGAGGAGAAAAGTTGGCTCGGGTGGATTCGAGCGTGGAATTCAACGTGGAGCAAGTCAAATCGAAGCTCTACTCGACGGGATCGTTAAGGTGAGTTCTAGGACCCCTCTTTTACACGTTTTCAACTGATTTTGGGACTGGAACACATCTGAAAACCTATTTTCGAGTTTTTGGGTGAAGACCCGTTTTATGCATGTATGTATGTGTATGATGCGTTTGAGGCTTGATTTCTTGCTTGGTTATGCTTGAATGAGGTCGTGGTATGTTTTCCTAAGGTTTAGAATGGTTGATTTGAGCTTAAAAGAGGTTTGGAAGGGGTTGGGGGCCAAAACCCGCGGCTGCAGCCGAGTAAACTGCATTCTGCACCAGCTAGGGCTAGGCGACCGACTGGAGGGCAATTGGAGGCCATTCGGCCGATTGGAGTGCGACTGATGTCCATGCGCACGCTTGCCATGCGACTGAGGTCCATACACACGATGGTCATGTGATTGAAGTTCATGTGCTGGGGAGTCATGCGATTGAAAGATGGTGCGACTGAGGTCCATACGCACGAAGGTTATGCGACTGAAGTCCATGCGCCTGGAGGCCATGCGACTGAGGTTCATTTGCACAAAGGGTATGCGACTGGAGCCCATACGCCTGAAGTTATGCGACTGAAGGCCATACGCATGAAAGCTGTGTGACTGAGAGTCCATACGCATAGATGTCCATTCGCCCATAGTCCATTCGCATAGATGCCCATTCGCCTAAGTGTTCAGAGATGATAGCCGAGATGAAATTCCTCGATGATGTGATGGGCATGGACGGTATAAGGTGATGCAGGATGATGAGCTAATGATGATGATGATGATGTTGATGATAATGATATGCATGACGTTATGTGTGATGTTAGGCATGGCGGTACGTGTGATGCATAGTATGTATGATGTGTGTGATGTGATGTATTATTGATGCGTATGTATGATGATGTTGTATGTTTATGTTTATGTTATGTTCCTTATTATGTATGTTTATCTTTCCATGGCTTTGGGTTGAACGTTAATGAATGAAATGAAAGTATTATGTAACGTAAAGTGAAAGATAAGGAAAAGAGGAACGTAATGAATGAATGCATGCATTAATGAATGAATGAATGAACGAATGAAAGACTTGCAAGCATATGTATGAGGTGAGCGACTCTGTGTCGCAACAGACTCGAAAGAGGTCCTTGTTGCGTACTCCGGTACTGTGCCAGTCTTCGGACATGAGTCGGGGGTTTGTGAGCAGGCCCCGGTACAGTATCAGTCTGCGGACATGAGTCGGGAGTATTGCATATGATGAAAGTGACGGATGATGAGATCCGTTTCGTGTATCCCGGTACTGTGTCAGTCTTCGGACATGAGTCGGGGGTTTTGTTTATCAGGCCCCGGCACAGTATCAGTCTTCGGACATGAGTCGGGGATATTGCATTAGACGAGATAATGAGGTGAGCGACTTTGTGTTGCAACAGACTCGGATGGAGTTCAATCCCTGTGATTGACTCATATGGGATCTTTGTCGCGTATCCCGGTGTTGTGTCAGTCTTCGGACATGAGTCGGGGGCTTGTGAGAAGGTCCCGGCACAGCATCAGCTTTCGAGCATGAGTCGGGGATATTGCATGAGACAAGATTCGAGTAATAATGAGTAATGAGCAAAGTAATGAAGGAAAGAACGAATGTATGAAATGAACGTTAACGAAATATCCTAATAATGTATGAAATGGGATCCTTGTCATTCGACCTCAGTAATCGTGGCTGTGTGCCATACAGAGGGTAAAGCCTGACAGGATCTAGAAAGAAGTGAAAGATAATGATTTATGATAAAGGATGAATGTAACGAACGTAATGACGAAAATAATAATGATATTATCTGTATGTACATATGATGTGTGAACGCATGTATGTAATGAATGTTTTCATAAAGAAGGTAAAGAACGGTTTTATGAAAGTAAAGTATGTTTTATTATAAAACTAGAACTCACTCAGCAACGCTGACTTTGATGTGTTTCCAGTTGGCAGGTATGTTGCTGAGGATGGCACGGGGCGGCTACTCAGCGTATTTTGGATGGCATCTTTATGTTTAATGCTTTTGTAATACATGTAACATGATATTGTTAAAGGAACGATTGTACTAATGTGCAAAAGTATTTTGATGGAATGAAATTGTGTTTTCAATGTTTCCGCTGCAACTATTTAAGAAAGGAAAAATGTAATTATATGTTTTGAGGTCGATGAATGACCAACTGTAGGCGTCCCGGGAACGGGGCCTTACAAGTTGGTATCAGAGCCAAAGTTTAAGTGAAATGGGTAAATTTTCAAAATAAACCTAATCTTAAACTGAAAATGGGACGGAAAGGGAATGGGATGCCAATCTGAGTAGCTGCGTGCAATCAGGTATTTTTGTAAAGTTAACCGGTATTACGTGCGCATGTTATATGGTTTATGTGTTGCTGGTAGATTTAGATACTGATGTGGTCAGGACAGGTAATGCTCAGAGTATGAAGAGTAAAGTAAGTGGCGAATCACAACTGGCCACTGTAATTAGGGACTTACTATACTTGACATAAACTGGGCTGTTCCTTGAATGGCCGTGTTAGTGTTTGAATCTTTCAGTATGTTTAGAGAATGGCTGGTGGAAGATCTTCGAAAGCTTCTCGTGGTGGAGGTGGTGGTGGACGTGGTGCTGAACCACGGGTCACAAGAGGAAGGTCAAGGGCCGAAAGAGTAGTTCATGAAGAGCCCAAGACCCCTCATCCTCAGGGCAGTGATGAGAATGCTAATCAGAGGGCCTCGATGAGAGAGGCGGTCGTAGAAGAAGTGCATCAGGTCTTGCAGACGATCCTACCATCTGTAGTTACCGAAGTGATAAAGACTGTTAGAGATGAGAAAAGGAAAGAAAGGGGTAGACCTTCGGGTGAAAGGAGACGACCCGAGACTGAAACGGTTCTCTCCGATGACGAAGAGGAAGAAGAAGAGGAAGAGTCTACGCCGGAGGTGGCACGAGGCTGTAACTATGGGGAGTTTCAACGATGCAAGTCCCCAACTTTTGATGGTAATGGCACTACTGCTGCTGCTCACCGATGGGTGAGAGAAATGGAAGCCGTTTTAAATATCAGCGAGTGCCGGGAAGATCAGAAAGTAAAATTTGCTACCCACTCTTTCGTGGACTCAGCTTTGTGCTGGTGGGACAACATAGTCCAAGTTGAGGGAAGCAGGGCTATCGGAAGGATGAGATGGTCAGAGTTGAAGAGGCTAGTGATTGAGGAGTTCAGTCCTCACCGAGATATGGATAAAGTTGAAAGAGAGTTCCTGATGCTGGAAGCGGGAACAATGACGCATCAGCAATACACTACCAAGTTTAATGAAATCGCGCGGCTGGTGCCGGATCAGGTGACACCTCTTTCGCGAAAGATCAAGAGGTATATTCAGGGCTTGCCGACGGACATCCGCATGCACATGATCGCTGCCCGACCGAGCACGTTTAGGTCAGCAGTTGACCTGGCGGGAAGATTGTACAACGAGCGGGCGATGGCGATGACAGACGAAGGGGAGGAGAGAGCTTATGCAAAAGAAGGGAAAGGAAGGCGAGACAATGATGGTGAATTTGTGTATGAAGGTACGACGTCGAGAGACGATGATCGGAAGAGAATAGAAAGGAAAGGAGAAGCATGCAGAAAGTGTGGTAGAGACCATGAGGGAGAATGCAAGTGGGGACTGAACGTCTGTTTCCAGTGTGGGAAGGAGGGCCACAGGGCGAGGGATTGCCGCACGGCTAAGTGCTACGACTGTGGCGAGACTGGACACCTGAGCAGGGATTGTAAGAAGCCGAAGGCAGGAGGCTCTGGTACGAGAAAAGGAAACAGAGGGTGAAGGTTAGAGCTTTTGCCATGACCGGGAAGAGGCTAGAGCGGACTTCGACTCGATGTCAAGTACGTTTCTGGTAATTTAAAATTTGTGCATCTATGATTTGAATACGATGCTAGTAGTAGTCTCGTTGCTACTGCTTAATGTAGAATGTGGCATGTTAGGAGAAGGAACATCGATGAGTCCTTCGATGTAGAGATTGCTGTTAATGAATCCGCTAGGTTACTTAGATGCCCTAGAGGATTGCGGGATAGAAATTGAGAAAGCGTTTGTTCTTGCTAGTCCGTTCAGGACAGACTTGGGTGAATAGGCGTACATAATAAGGTGAAGGAGTTAGCAATCCATGAGGCGTAGACGTATCGCCTATTTGGCCGATGTAAGGTGTGTGGAAATACCAATATCTCAGCCGTCAGATGAATCGAGACGCGAGTAAGGATTATTGGTGGCCAGGTATAAAGCGTGATATGATGGAGCAAGTGAGTAAATGCTTTACTTGTCTACGAGTGAAGGCTGAGCACCAAATGACGTATGGGGAATATTGAGGTGACTGAGTCTACGACTGAGAAGCCCGAATGGATCAAAGCCCTGGGGGAAGCAGCCAGAGATAAACGAGAAGTCGTATGCTTATAAACGACGTAAAGCAATTGAACTCCAGGTGAGAGACTGGAAAAGAGATGAGACGGAATTGCCAGCTATGGTTCAAGGAACAACTGGTTTCGGGGACGAAACCTATTTAAAGGGGGTGGACTTGTAACACCCGGAAATTTCCTTTGAAGCCGAGGAAAGAAGAAAAAGAAATAAAGTCCGAAGCCGAGGGACCAAACCCGCCAACGAGAGAAACTTTGATCCACGGGAGTATAAAAGGGGGAAAACACCCCCATTCTTCCCATTTTCAGCCAAGAGAGGAGGGGAGAAGAGAAGGAGAAAAAGAGGAGAAAAGTTGGCTCGGGTGGATTCGAGCGTGGAATTCGACGTGGAGCGAGTCAAATCGAAGCTCTACTCGACGGGATCGTTAAGGTGAGTTCTAGGACCCCTCTTATACACGTTTTCAACTGATTTTAGGGCTGGAACACATCTGAAAACCTATTTTCGAGTTTTTGGGTGAAGACCCGTTTTATGCATGTATGTATGTGTATGATGCGTTTGAGGCTTGATTTCTTGCTTGGTTATGCTTGAATGAGGTCGTGGTATGTTTCCCTAAGGTTTAGAATGGTTGATTTGAGCTTAAAAGAGGTTTGGAAGGGGTTGGGAGCCGAAACCCGCGGCTGCATCCGAGTAAACTGCATTCTGCACCAGCTAGGGCTAGGCGACCGACTGGAGGGCGATTGGAGGCCATTCGGCCGATTGGAGTGCGACTGAGGTCCATCGACTGAGGTCCATACACACGATGGTCATACGATTGAAGTTCATGTGCTGGGGAGTCATGCGATTGAAAGATGGTGCGATTGAGGTCCATACGCACGAAGGTTATGCGACTGAAGTCCATGCGCCTGGAGGCCATGCGACTGAGGTTCATTCGCACAAAGGGTATGCGACTGGAGCCCATACGCCTGAAGTCATGCGACTGAAGGCCATACGCATAAAAGCTGTGCGACTGAGAGTCCATACGCATAGATGTCCATTCGCCCATAGTCCATTCGAATACGGTCCATTCGCATAGATGCCCATTCGCCTAAGTGTTCAGAGATGATAGCCGAGATGAAATTCCTCGATGATGTGATGGGCATGGACGGTATAAGGTGACACAGGATGATGAGCTAATGATGATGATGATGATGTTGATGATAATGATATGCATGACGTTATGTGTGATGTTAGGCATGGCGGTGCGTGTGATGCATAGTATGTATGATGTGTGTGATGTGATGTATGCTTGATGCGTATGTATGATGATGCTGTATGTTTATGTTTATGTCATGTTCCTTATTATGTATGTTTATCTTTCCATGGCTTTGCGTTGAACGTTAATGAATGAAATGAAAGTATTATGTAACTTAAAGTGAAAGATAAGGAAAAGAGGAACGTAATGAATGAATGCATGCATTAATGAATGAATGAATGAACGAATGAAAGGCTTGCAAGCATATGTATGAGGTGAGCGACTTTGTGTCGCAGCAGACTTGAAAGAGGTCCTTGTTGCGTTCTCCGGTACTGTGCTAGTCTTCGGACATGAGTCGGGGGTTTGTGAGCAGGCCCCGGTACAGTATCAGTCTTCGGACATGAGTCGGGAGTATTGCATATGATGAAAGTGACGGATGATGAGATCCGTTTCGCGTATCCCGGTACTATGTCAGTCTTCGGACATGAGTCGGGGGTTTTGTTTATCAGGCACCGGCACAGTATCAGTCTTCAGAGCATGAGTCGGGGATAATGCATGAGACGAGATAATGAGGTGAGCGACTTTGTGTTGCAACAGACTCGGATGGAGTTCAATCCATGTGATTGACTCATATGGGATCTTTGTCGCGTATCCCGATGTTTTGTCAGTCTTCGGACATGAGTCGGGGGCTTGTGAGCAGGTCCCGGCACAGCATCAGCTTTCGAGCATGAGTCGGGGATACTGCATGAGACAAGATTCGAGTAATAATGAGTAATGAGCAAAGTAATGAAGGAAAGAACAAATGTATGAAATAAACGTTAACGAAATATCCTAATAATGTATGAAATGGGATCCTTGTCATTCGACCTCAGTAATCGTGGCTGTGTGCCATAAAGAGGGTAAAGCCTGACAGGATCTAGAAAGAAGTGAAAGATAATGATGTATGATAAAGGATGAATGTAACAAACGTAATGACGAAGATAATAATGATATTATCTGTATGTACGTATGATGTGTGAACGCATGTATGTAACGAATGTTTTCATAAAGAAGGTAAAGAACGGTTTTATGAAAGTAAAGTATCTTTTATTATAAAACTAGAACTCACTCAGGAATGCTGACTTTGATGTGTTTCCAGTTGGCAGGTATGTTGCTGAGGATGGCACGGGGCGGCTACTCAGCCTATTTTGGATGGCATCTTTATGTTTAATGCTTTTGTAATAAATGTAACATGATATTGTTAAGGGAATGATTGTACTAATGTGCAAAAGTATTTTGATGGAATGAAATTGTGTTTCAATGTTTCCGCTGCAACTATTTAAGAAAGGAAAAATGTAATTATATGTTTTGAGTGCGATGAATGACCAACTGTAGGCGTCCCGGGAACGGGGCCTTACAAGTTGGTATTAGAGCCAAAGTTTAAGTGAAATGGGTAAATTTCCAAAATAAACCTAATCTTAAACTGAAAATGGGACGGAAAGGGAATGCGATGCCAATCTGAGTAGCTGCGTGCCATCAGGTATTTTTGTAAAGTTAACCGGTATTACGTGCGCATGTTATATGGTTTATGTGTTGCTGGTAGATTTAGATACTGATGTGGTCAGGACAGGTAATGCTTGGAGTATGAAGAGTAAAGTAAGTAGCTAATCACAACTGGCCACTGTAATTAGGGACTTACTATACTTGACATAAACTGGGCTGTTCCTTGAATAACCGTGTTAGTGTTTGAATCTTTCAGTGTGTTTAGAGAATGGCTGGTGGAAGATCTTCGAAAGCTTCTCGTGGTGGAGGTGGTGGTGGACGTGGTGCTGAACCACGGGTCACAAGAGGAAGGTCAAGGGCCGAAAGAGTAGTTCATGAAGAACCCGAGACCCCTCATCCTCAGGGCGGTGATGAGAATGCTAATATGAGGGCCTCGATGAGAGAGGCGGTCGTAGAAGAAGTGCATCAGGTCTTGCAGACGATCCTACCTTCTGTAGTGACCGAAGTGATAAAGACTGTTAGAGATGAGGAGAGGAAAGAAAGGGGTACACCTTCGGGCGAAAGGAGACGACCCGAGACTGAAAGGTTTCTCTCTGATGACGAAGAGGAAGAAGAAGAGGAAGAGCCTACGCCGGAGGTGGCACGAGGCTGTAACTATGGGGAGTTTCAACGATGCAAGCCCCCTACTTTTGATGGTAATGGCACTGCTGGTATGAGAGAAATGGAAGCCGTTTTAAATATCAGCGAGTGCCGGGAATATCAGAAAGTAAAATTTGCTACCCACTCTTTCGTGGACTCAACTTTGTGCTGGTGGGACAACATAGTCCAAGTTGAGGGAAGCAGGGTTATCGGAAGGATGAGATGGTTAGAGTTGAAGAGGCTGGTGATTGAGGAGTTCTGTCCTCACCGAGAGATGGATAAAGTTGAAAGAGAGTTCCTGATGCTGGAAGCGGGAACAATGATGCATCAGCAATACACTACCAAGTTTAATGAAATGGCGCGGCTGGTGCCAGATCAGGTGACACCTCTTTTGCGAAAGATCAAGAGGTATATTCAGGGCTTGCCGACGGACATCCGCAGGCACATGATCGCTGCCCGACCGAGCACGTTTAGGTCAGCAGTTGACCTGGCGGGAAGATTGTACGACGAGCGGGCGATGGCGATGACAGACGAAGGGGAGGAGAGAGCTTATGCTAAGAAAGGGAAAGGAAGGCGAGACAATGATGGGTGAATTTGTGTATGAAGGTACGGCGTCGAGAGACGATGATCGGAAGAGAATAGAAAGGAAAGGAGAAGCATGCAGAAAGTGTGGTAGAGACCATGAGGGAGAATGCAAGTGGGGACTGAACGTCTGTTTCCTGTGTGGGAGGAGGGCCACAGGGCGAGGATTGCCGCACGGCTAAGTGCTACGACTGTGGCGAGACTGGACACCTGAGCAGGGATTGTAAGAAGCCGAAGGCAGGAGGCTCTAGTGCGAGAAAAGGAAACAGAGGGTTAAGGTTAGAACTTTTGCCATGACCGGGAAGAGGCTAGAGCGGACTTCGACTCGACGTCAGGTACGTTTCTGGTAATTTAAAATTTGTGCATCTATGATTTGAATGCGATGCTAGTAGTAGTCTCGTTCCTACTTCTTTATGTAGAATGTGGCATGTTAGGAGAAGGATCATCGATGAGTCCTTCGATGTAGAGATTGCTGTTAATGAATCCGCTAGGTTACTTAGATTCCCTAGAGGATTGCGGGATAGAAATTGAGAAAGCGTTTGTTCTTGCTAGACCGTTCAGGACAGACTTGGGTGAATAGGCGTACATCATAAGGTGAAGGAGTTAGCAATCCATGAGGCGTAGACGTATCGCCTATTTGGCCGATGTAAGGTGTGTGGAAATACCAATATCTCAGCCGTCAGATGAATCGAGACGCGAGTGAGGATTATTGGTGGCCAGGTATAAAGCGTGATATGATGGAGTAAGTGAGTAAATGCTTTACTTGTCTACGAGTGAAGGCTGAGCACCAAATGACGTATGGGGAATATTGAGGTGACTGAGGCTACGACTGAGAAGCCCGAAAGGATCAAAGCCCTGGGGGAAGCAGCCAGAGATAAACCAGAAGTCGTATGCTTATAAACGACGTTAAGCAATTGAACTCCAGGTGAGAGACTGGAAAAGAGATGAGACGGAATTGCCAGCAATGGTTCAAGGAACAACAGGTTTCGGGGACGAAACCTATTTAAAGGGGGTGGACTTGTAACACCCGGAAATTTCCTTTAAAGCCGATGAAAGAAGAAAAAGAAATAAAGTCCGAAGCCGAGGGACCAAACCCGCCAACGAGAGAAACTTCGATGCACGGGAGTATAAAAGGGGGAAAACACCCCCATTCTTCCCATTTTCAGCCAAGAGAGGAGGGGAGAAGAGAAGGAGAAAAAGAGGAGAAAAGTTGGCTCGGGTGGATTTAAGCGTGGAATTCGACGTGGAGCGAGTCAAATCGAAGCTCTACTCGACGGGATCATTAAGGTGAGTTATAGGACCCCTCTTTTACACGTTTTCAACTGATTTTGGGGCTGGAACACATCTGAAAACCTATTTTCAAGTTTTTGGGTGAAGACCCGTTTTATGCATGTATGTATGTGTATGATGCGTTTGAGGCTTGATTTCTTGCTTGGTTATGCTTGAATGAGGTCGTGGTATGTTTCCCTAAGGTTTAGAATGGTTGATTTGAGCTTAAAAGAGGTTTGGAAGGGGTTGGGGGCCGAAACCCGCGGCTGCAGCCGAGTAAACTGTATTCTGCACCAGCTAGGGCTAGGCGACCGGCTGGAGGGCGATTGGAGGCCATTCGGCCGATTGGAGTGAGGTCCATGCGCACGCTTGCCATGCGACTGAGGTCCATACGCACGATGGTCATGCGATTGAAGTTCATGTGCTGGGGAGTCATGCGATTGAAAGATGGTGCGACTGAGGTCCATACGCACGAAGGTTATGCGACTGAAGTCCATGCGCCTGGAGGCCATGCGACTGAGGTTCATTCGCACAAAGGGTATGTGACTGGAGCCCATACGCCTGAAGTCATGCGACTGAAGGCCATACGCATGAAAGCTGTGCGACTGAGAGTCCATACGCATAGATGTCCATTCGCCCATAGTCCATTCGCATAGGGTCCATTTGCATAGATGCCCATTCGCCTAAGTGTTCAGAGATGATAGCCGAGATGAAATTCCTCGATGATGTGATGGGCATGGACGATATAAGGTGACGCAGGATGATGAGCTAATGATAATGATGATGATGTTGATGATAATGATATGCATGACGTTATGTGTGATGTTAGGCATGGCGGTGCGTGTGATGCATAGTATGTATGATGTGTGTGATGTGATGTATGATTGATGCGTATGTATGATGATGTTGTATGTTTATGTTTATGTTATGTTCCTTATTATGTATGTTTATCTTTCCATGGCTTTGCATTGAACGTTAATGAATGAAATGAAAGTATTATGTAACTTAAAGTGAAAGATAAGGAAAAGAGGAACCTAATGAATGAATGCATGCATTAATGAATGAATGAATGAACGAATGAAAGGCTTGCAAGCATATGTATGAGGTAAGCGACTCTGTGTCGCAACAGACTCGAAAGAGGTCCTTGTTGCGTACTCCGGTACTGTGCTAGTCTTCGGACATGAGTCGGGGGTTTGTGAGCAGGCCCCGGTACGGTATCAGTCTTTGGACATGAGTCGGGGGTATTGCATATGATGAAAGTGATGGATGATGAGATCCGTGTAGCGTATCCCGGTACTGTGTCAGTCTTCGGACATGAGTCAGGGGTTTTGTTTATCAGGCCCCAGCACAGTATCAGTCTTCGGACAAGAGTCGGGGATATTGCATGAGACGAGATAATGAGGTGAGCGACTTTGTGTTGCAACAGACTCGGATGGAGTATTGACTCATATGGGATTTTTGTCGCGTATCCCGGTGTTGTGTCAGTCTTCGGACATGAGTCGGGGGCTTGTGAGCAGGTCCCGGCACAGCATCAGCTTTTGAGCATGAGTCGGGGATACTGCATGAGATAAGATTCGAGTAATAATGAGTAATGAGCAAAGTAATGAAGGAAAGAAGGAATTTATGAAATGAACGTTAACGAAATATCCTAATAATGTATGAAATGGGATCCTTGTCATTCGACCTCAGTAATCGTGGCTGTGTGCCATGAAGAGGGTAAAGCCTGACAGGATCTAGAAAGAAGTGAAAGATAATGATGTATGATAAAGGATGAATGTAACGAACGTAATGACGAAGATAATAATGATATTATCTGTATGTACGTATGATATGTGAACGCATGTATGTAACGAATGTTTCATAAAGAAGGTAAAGAACGGTTTTATGAAAGTAAAGTATGTTTTATTATAAAACTAGAACTCACTCTGCAACGCTGACTTTGATGTGTTTCCAGTTGGCAGGTATGTTGCTGAGGATGGCACGGGGCGGCTACTCAGCGTATTTTGGATGGCATCTTTATGTTTAATGCTTTTGTAATAAATGTTCCATGATATTGTTAAGGGAACGATTGTACTAATGTGCAAAAGTATTTTGATGGAATGAAATTGTGTTTTCAATGTTTCCGCTGCAACTATTTAAGAAAGGAAAAATGTAATTATATGTTTTGAGTGCGATGAATGACCAACTGTAGGCGTCCTGGGAACGGGGCCTTACAATATATATATATATATATATATATATATATATATATATATATATATATATATATATATATATATATATATATATATATATATATATATATATATATATATATATATATATATATATATATATATATATATATATATATATATATATAAGTTTACGAGTAGCAATTCATGTCAACGGTTACAAATAAAGAAAGTTTATAGATAACATATAGCTACAATCAAACGTTGACAAAGATATCTATTACAAGTTTTAACGATTAGCTAAGTGTACTTGGTTCCCATGATGAACAAGTCATACGTCATCCGGAGCCGGCAATAACCTTGGCTTTAGCACCAAATAGGCTTGTCAGGCCCATAGATATATGACGTCGCTAGGCTAGCAATAGTTAATGATTGTCAACATATAATGTCTATCGTATAAGTCTCACAATATTACAAATAACCATGACAAGATTTAAGGTGAATTACTAGTGCTTTACAAGTATTAAAACGTCGCTAGGCTAGCAATAGTTAATGATTGACAAGATTTAAGGTGAATTGCTACTATTATTATTTAATAATTTATTTTATTAAATTTTAAAATTAACAAGCATAACGACCCTCTAAATCACGATCGATTCCTTTTTCAAATCTTGCTGCAGCTGCACTAGTTTCTTAAATAACAAATAGGCCTTTACAAGAACATATCGACGCTAACTTTTATTTAACGAAAATACGAAAGGTTACAATTTTCTTTACAGTTTTGACACGGCCGTTTCAGACTTTCTACTTTTTTGGCAAACTACTTTCAGTTTTAGTTTAATTTAAAACCCCGCCCTAATCTATCAATGTATTTGTGCTAAAACGTTTTTGGTTTAAAATAATTGACACGTATCCCTGAGGACACAAACCCTACTTCCGCTCATACTATTCTAAGTCTGTGCACGGTAGGTTCATATTTTTATTATTTATTTGCTGGTTTCGACACCCAACAAAGTGGCGCCGTTGCCGGGGATACGACGAGTCTAACCATTTTATGTCAAGATCTTTTCGTACAGGTACACCACTCCAGAGTGACTCAGAGAAAGAAAAAAACGCGAAGAGGTTAAGGCAACAAGCGAAGCTCCGAAAGAAGTTACGATGTTTCCCAACACCTATTACTTAACCTCCAGTAACCGACATTTGGCAACATATACCCTTGTCACTGAATTGAAATCTGAAACCGAATCACCAAACCTTCACAAATAACCACCACTCCACCAGATTCACCTACCCATCAAGAACCACCCTCACCCAAACCAACCATGGCAGCTCCGGCCGAACAAACCCTAAGACAATGGGCAATCCATGATGTTACCCAACAACCCCTCTGCATAAACTACCCCGCTATGGTGATTTGAGCTGAAATCCGGTCTCATTCACTTGTTACCACTCATTCGAGGCCTTGAGAATGAAGACCCTCACAAGTTTCTCAAAGAATTCCATGTTGTTTGTTCTAGAATGAAGCCACACAGCGTTACTGAAGATCAAATCAAGCTTAGGGCATTCCCCTTTGCTATACAAGATTTGGCTAGAATGGTTATATTACCTACCACCAGGGTCGGTAAATACATGGAATGATCTTGCAAAACAGTTCTTAGATAAGTACTTCTCGGAAGCCAAAGCCTCTATTTTACGCAAGGAGATCATTAGGATCAAATAAGAAAAAAGAGAAGCTTTGCATTCTTATTGGGAAAGATTCAAGAAGCTATATGCTCGATGCCCTCAACATTGCATCTCGGATCATCAACTACTTCAATACTTTTATGAAGGGTTAACACCACTAGAGAGACGTTTGATAAATGCCTCAGTGGGGGAGCTTTACTTGATAAAACACCAACCCAGATCGGAGCCTTGATATCCTATATAGCCGAAGATACCAAACATTCTTCACAAGAAGATGGATGGTATGATGATGTACCACGGGCGGTTAAAGAAGTGAGCACTCCTCATATTGAATGTCAACTTGCTGAATTGACTAAAGCTGTAATGTAACTCACAAAAGGTAAGGAAGTTGAGCAAAAACCTCGAGCGTGTGAAATATGCTTACAATTTGGACACCCTACTGATACGTGTCCCACACTTCATGAAGATGTTGAAGAAGCACAAGCAATAGGAGGTTATCTGGGGCAGAATTTAAGATCATATGAACAACCCAGAAATAATCAAAATTGGGGATAAGCACCCAATGTTGGTTATCCATAAAGACCCCGACAATTCCATCAAAGACCTTCGTTTCAGATGCAAAGTAAGCAACAAAACTTTCAGTCTCAACAACAATCAGGGAGCTCGAGAATGTCTTTAGAAGACATTGTTAAGAATTTAGCAACTAGTACGCACGTATTCCAACAAGAAACGAGAGCTAGCATTAGGAACTTAGAGCAACAAATGGCTCAACTAGCCAATTCCCAAAGCAAGTTGGAATTTGAAGGTAAACTACCCGCTCAAACCGAGATAAATCCTAAGCATAATGTATGTGCTATTACCCTGAGAAGTGAGGAGAGTTATAAAGGTCCAGGAATACATGAAGTAGACAAGAAGGAAGAGAACGTTAATGCAAATAAAGAGGATAAAGAGAATAAAGCACCAAAGCCAAATAAAATTGCTTAATTTACTCCTCTGCCTCCATTTCCTTCAAGATTAAGAGGTACGCAAAAAGAAAGGGAAGAACAAGAAATCATGGAAACTTTCCGGAAGGTACAGGTAAACATTCCACTTCTTGATGCTATTAAACAAGTTCCAAGGTATGCTAAATTTTTGAAGGAACTTTGCATGTCAAAGAAGAAGCTGAAAGGTAATGAAACGGTAAAGGTAAGTGAAAATGTTTATACTATTTTACAAAAAAGATTACCCCCAAAGTGCAAGGATCCAGGTATCTTCACCGTTCCTTGTAAAGTAGGGAATGTTAGTGTTCCTAGAGCAATGCTTGACCTTGGAGCCTCTATTAACGTTCTACCATACTCAATTATTAAAACACTTAATGTAGGACAATTAAAGAGGACCGGGGTAGTTATTCAATTGGCCGATAAGTCTATAGTACATCAAAAAGGTGTATTAGAGGATTTGTTGGTTCAAGTGAATGAACTAGTGTTCCTAGCTGATTTTTATTTGTTAGATATGAAGGATGATGACTCTCCAAATTCAAGTTCTATCTTTTTGGGAAGATTAATTTTAAAAAGTGCTAGAACTAAGATTGATGTTTATAATGATACATTTTCTATGGAGTTTGATGGGAAGATAATCAATTTCAACATAGATGAAATGCGTTACCCAACCGATATCTCATCCTTAAACTATTTAGATATAACTGAACCACAAAGTGTTGAATGCATTAAGTTATTTAACATTGATGTTCCAACCTTAGTTTCAACCAAAATTATTGATAAGAATACAACAAAAGAGCATATTAAAAAGCTTAATCTTGGGGAAGTTTTGTTGGAGCTTGCACCAGACTGAACGACACTTCAAAGAGTCTGGCCAAAGATGTTAAAGAGAGGCGCTACGCGGGAGTCTGGCCAAAGATAAATAACTAAAACATTTTGAAACTTCCCAACTAAAACATTAAGTTATTTCGTTTGTTTTATATTTCTATCTAGTTTTAAAAATGTTTTAGTTATTTATCTTCATCTTTTGCAAAAAAAAGGTGTCAAGCAGAAGGTTGAAACGACCGCGTAGCGACTGCTTTATAAGACAAACATGACCGCATAAACCTTCTGAGTTAAAAAAATGCTCAAACCTGTCTCTAACTAGAATTGCTACTTGGCTTCTTCCTGACCTTGACTTCATAACCACATCTATCCTTCGTTCTTTCCACCTCCACTTGTCCATCAACCACCTCAGCAAATTCCATCCTACTCTCTACTCCAAGCCTCGAGGACGACGCTGAATTCAAAGCTTGGGGAGAGGTAATTTTAATTTCTTTTCGTCTTACTTATCATTGTAATTGCATTTAGGGTTGCATCATAGTCATGGTAATATTAGGATTGCATTGCATTTAGTTAATCATGGTCATGGTAATATTAGGTATGCATTGCATTGAAAAAAAGAGAAGGTAATACCTCCATAGCCTCGGAATGATTTTGAGAACAACATGAAAAATGATATTACTCTTTATTATGCTAATCGTAGGTTGCTTGTATAAATAGGATGATAGTAATAAATAGACATATGTGCTCCGTTATGCTAGTGCCATTTGTTCTTGGGTTTACAAGGATAAAACACCTAATAGCCATGTGTGTGTAATACCGATCTGATTACATAAGGAGACTGAGACCTAGCAAAAATAGGTTGAGAGCCGAGTCGAAATGAAAAAGAAACAGAAAAAAGAAAAAAAAGAAAAAGAGAAGAAAAGAAAAAAAGAAGTTAGTTATATGATAAATAAGCCGCAATAATAATCGTTTGTGATCTCGTGTGGTGAAAAAAAAGAGAAGAAAAGAAAAAAAAAGTTAGTTATATGATAAAGATGTTAGGAAGGTTTCCATCGTATGAAGAAAGATGTTGACACACTTAAATGACTAATATAACACGGATTAATTGATATGAAACGATAAATCCGGAACTTAAGGGTTAGAGGACCATAACTAGCAAATTGGGCATATTTGTTTATAAAAATCTTGAAAGCCCAATTTGTCCACGACAACTGAAAATTAGCATAATAAGATGATTTCATTCTCATAATTCTTACGTGGGGCTAAGATTGGTATTGCCAATATTCAAATTATATAACTATCTGTTCTCTTTTCACTTCCCGGGTTATTCCTAGTCTTGACTTCCTTGAGGACAAGGAAAGGTTTAAGCTTGGGGAGATTTGTTAGTTATATTTTTAGTCATAAATTATAGTACTTTTAGGGTATATTTCAGCATATATTTTGCATTAATTGCATGCATTTTTCATTTATTTTATAAAATAGTAGTTTTGTGAGACGGAATCTACTTTTGTATGTTTTTTTGGTTTTGAAGGCTAATTAAATTTCTGGAAAAGAAAGAAAGGAGAAAGAAAGGAGCTTAAAAAGAAAATATCATTAAGTTTGAAAACTTTCTATGGCTCGTTAAATAATCCAAATTTAAAACCCTAGAAAAAAAAGAGAGTTTGTTGAAGGAAAAGAGAAGGATAAATAGGGCTGCAAAATTTAAAAAAATGGGGATCTTTGGAGGCTGTGTAAGAATCGATTAAGAAGGAAAATATTGGGAGAGTTAGAAAGTGTTGCTTTGGTCGACAACAATTGCACAAGAAAGAAGCTTGGTGATTTCCCAATTGTTGTGAGTTCATTTAATTGTTTGAGGTTTTTGTCTAGTAAGATATTATCTATTAATTTTTGTTTGATTATTCTTATTGCCATGTCCGGCTAGGGCATTCTTAGTTTCAACATTAAGGTTTAATTTCTGTGATTTTGGTTTGAACTCATGTGAAATGTTTATGAGATGTTTTTATTTTAATGGTTTGTTTGTTTGATTCTTGATCTTAAACCCGGATCTAAACCCGTATATATTAGACTGTTAATAAAATTGACCATTTTATTAGTTTTTCTAATAATGTTCTTCGAGATTTAAAAACCTAATCAAGTTTTGATTTTTGATGTAAGGAACAATTTACGGTTTGAGTTTGTTTATGAATTCATTCTCGTTAAAGAATCACACAATCTAGTTAAACATACCGAACGCCGTGTGTGTTTAATTATAATCCATACTTCTATCATTGCAACCCGCACGCTAAGATCCGAGCGGCGTGAGCTTAGAGTAGCAGGTTGGATCCAATCAACGAACTGTGTTTGATTGGACATTAGATAGAGGGGATATCCGAACGGCGTGATGTCTAGTATAGATACAAATCATTAATTGAAAATTGTCATTGCACCGTAATCGTTAATGAACATAAGCTAAATCGAATTAAGAAATTACCTTAGTGTTGGAATTAATCTTCATATTTGAATTTATTTCATAATTTAATTAACGTCTTCAGTAATCCCTTTTTCACAATTAAAACATACAAAAAAATATCAATTTACGTTTTTCTGGCAGAACCTTAACACGGCTGCGTGGAATATCCTTTACAGTTTTGACACGGCCGTGTCAGCCTGCTGGAATTTTTCTACTTTTTTGCAAATTACTTCTAGATTTAGTTTTTGATTGAAACCACCACCTTCCTTAGCACATAATCAATCAAAGAAATCATGCTAAAATGTTTTTGATTTAAAATAATTGATACGTATCCCTAAGGACACGAACCCTACTTCCGCTCATACTACTCTTAGTGTGTGCATGGTAGGTTCGCATTTTTATTATTTATTTGCTAGATTCGACACATATATAGTAATTGTAAAACATAGAATTAAGCACATATTTTTCAAAAATCATAATATTATTTTCAAAATTTGAATACAAACTATTGATTTTAGAAAAGAAATTGATTCAGAACCAACGTTTTAAAACCACAATGGATAACGAACGGTGTCTTAAAGGTTCACTGATCGGATCGGTTGGATCGATCGAACTGGATTAAGAACCGGATGATAATATGTAAAACTTGACAAAAAAATACAAAAAAGATATTAAGTATTTAAAAAGAATTAAAACTTACATATTATTTAATTAGTAAGTTTGTGCATGAATACATATGAAAACATTTAAATAGATTTTAAACATCTAATTTTATTTATTCTAGTTCATATCTCTACTACTATATAATACAAAACCCATGGGTAGATTGATAATTTCCTAACTTTGTAAGACACGTAGAACAACTATTTAGTCATATGGTTTAAGTGTTTTATGCGATTGTTCTTAAATTGTCCTTATTTAATAAATTGTAACACCCAGAAATTTTTCTTTGAAACCGACGAAAGAAGAAAAGGAAATAACGTCCAAAGTCTAGGGACCAAACTCGCCAACGAGAGAAACTTCGATGAATGGGGGGTATAAAAGGGGGAAGACACTCCATTCTTCCCATTTTCAGCCAAAGAGAAGAGAAGAGAAGGAGAAAAGAGGGGAAAAGCTTGGTTCGGGTGGATTCGAGCATGGAAATCGTCATGTAGCGGGTCAAATCGAAGCTCTACTCGACGGGATCGTTTGTGTGAGTTCTAGGACCCCTCTCTTACACGTTTTTGAATGATTTTGGGGCTGGAACACACCTGAAAACCCTTATTTGAGTTTTTGGATGTAAACCCGTTTATGTATGTATGTGTATGTGTATGATTCGTTTGGGGCTTAATTTCGGGCTTGGTTGTGCTTGAATGATGTCGTGGTATGCTTCCCTAAGGTTTAGAATGGTTGATTTGAGCTTAAAAGAGGTTTGGAAGAGTTTGGAGGCTGAAAATGTCCGCTGCAGTTCGGGATGAACTGCATTATGTGCACAGCTAGGGCTATGTGATTGGAGGTCCATGCGTCCGAATGGCAAGCGACTGGGTCCATACGCACAAAAGGAGTGCGACTGAGGTTCATTCGCACGAAAGTAATGCGACTGAATGCATGCAGATGAAGGTCATGCGACTGAATGAAATGCGAATGAGGGTCACGCGGCTGAAGGTCATGCGACTGAAGTCCATACGCCTGTGAGTCATGCGATTGAGGTTCATACGCACGAAAGGTGTGCGACTGAGAGCCATTCGCATGAAGGTCATGCAACTGAGGTCTATACGCCCAGATGTCATGCGACTGAGCTTCATTCGCATAGGAAGCATGCGATTGGAGGCTATGCGACTGGAGGTCCATTCGCCTGAGTGTTCTCATACGCAGGAGAGACCATGCGACAGAATAGGATCCATACGCCCGAATGACCATAGTATTGTCTGACTTTCGGGAAGTGCGGACGTAGGCTCGGACCTTTGGGGTTGTAGATGATGATGATGAGGATGATGATGATGATGATGATGTTGAGGATGATGATGATGATGATGATGAGTTGATGATGATGATGATGCGATGCATGATGATATATGATGCCGTATGGTTTTATATGATGTGATGTGCGTGATTCGTGTGATGTTTGATGTCGTGTGATTGTGCATGATGTATGTTATGTATGTATTATGTTGTCGTGTGTGATGATGTTGTATGTTGTTATGTTCCTTATTGTTATGTGTGATTTCCTTCATGTGATTTGCGTTGAACGTTAATGAATATAATGAAAGTATTATGTAACGTAAAGTGGAAGATAATGAAAAAAGGAACGTAATGTACGAATGCAAGCATGAGCAAACAAATGAGAGTAAGGATGGCTTGCGAAAGAAGAAAAGAGGTTCACGACTCATTGAGAGTTGTTAGCTCAACTGTGTGTGTATTATAGCGTGCGATCTTGGCTAACTCATAAGGGGACATAGACATAGTAGGGACTCCAGTTTTGGTAACTGCTCCGATACGTGCGATGTGGTATTTACTGTGTGCTATGTAGCGTGCGATTTTGGCTACCTCATGTGGTTTATGTAGCGTGCGATCTTGGCTAACCCATGAGATGGCGTGCGATTCTAGCTAAACCGCAAGAGTTCTCACACACATAGGGGGAGTCGTTCTTGGTGACCACTCCTTTGGTGCGATTTGTGCAATATGTACGATGGATATCATAAGGGACTATATACACAGTGGGGGGGTTCAGTTTTGGTAACTGCTCCGATACGTGCGATGTGGTATTTTTTGTGTGCTATGTAGCGTGCGATCTTGGCTACCTTATGTGTGCGATCCATGCGATATGTGCTTCGGGTACGATGATGCGAAGGTGCTATTTGTGCGAAAGTGCGATATGTATGAAATGAACGAACGGAAGTTAAAGTACGAATGAATGATGAATATAATAAAGATATTATCTATGTGTACGTATGATGTATGATCGCATGAAAGTAATGAATGGTTTTTTATGAAAGTAAAATATGTTTATTTTAAAACTAGAACTCACTCAGCAACGCTGACTTTTATGTGTTTCCAGTTGGCAGGTAAAGGTTGCTAAGGATGGCACGGGGCGACTACTCAGTTTATTTTGGATGGCATCCAATGTTATAATGCTTTTGTAATGAAATGTACTATGATATTGTGAAATGAACGGTTGTACTATTTTGCAAAAGCATTTTGATGAAATGAAAATGTTGTTTTTAATGTTTCCGCTGCAATGTTT
Source organism: Flaveria ramosissima (assembly GCA_025215565.1). Taxonomy (NCBI): domain Eukaryota; kingdom Viridiplantae; phylum Streptophyta; class Magnoliopsida; order Asterales; family Asteraceae; genus Flaveria; species Flaveria ramosissima. The sequence continues at coordinate 31,600,670 of CM046040.1, read as the reverse complement.
TATGTAAGATGATGAAAATATATGTTTTATGTGCGATGAGAATCCAACTGTAAGCGTCCCGGAAACGGGGCCTTACAAGTTGGTATCAGAGCCAAAGTTTAAGTGAAATGGGTAAATTTTCAAAGTAAACCTTAACTTAAACTGAAAAAGGGACGTAAAAGGGAATGGGATGCCATTCTGAGTAGCTGCGTGCCATGAGGTATTTTCTTAATGTTAACCGATATTATGTGCGCATGTTATATGGTTTATGTGTTACTGGTAGATTTAGATACTGATGTAGTCAGGACATGTAATGCTTGGGGTATGAAGAGTAAAGTAAGTGGCTAATAATAACTGGTCAGTGTAATTAGGGACTTATTATACTTGACATAAACTGAGTTGTTTCCTTGAATAACTGTGTTAGTGTTTGAATCTTTCAGTGTGTTTAGAGAATGGTCGGTGGTAGATCTTCGAAAGCTTCTCGTGGTGGAGGTGGTGGTAGACGTGGTGCTGAACCACGGGTCACAAGAGGAAGGCCTAGGGCCGAAGAGGTGGCTCACGAAGAGCCCAAGACCCCTCTTCTGGAGGGCGGTGATGAGAGTGCTAATTTGAGGGCCTCGATGAGAGAGGCGGTCGTGGAAGAAGTGCATTAGGTCATACAGACGATCCTACCGTCTGTGGTGACCGAAGTGATTAAGGTTGTAAAGGAAGGAGAGAGGAAATAGAGGAACAGGTCCTCGGGAGGATGGGAGCAACCGGAGCTTGAAACGGTTCTCTCTGATGATGAAGAAGAGGAGGAAGAAGAGCCTGCGCCGGAGGCGGCACGAGGCTGTAATTATGGAGCGTTTCAACAATGCAAGCCCCCAACTTTTGATGGTAATGGCACTGCTGCTGCTGCTCACCGATGGGTGAGGGAAATGGAAGCTGTTTTAAATATCAGCGAGTGCTGGGAAGACCAGAAGGTAATGTTTGTTGCCCACTCTTTTGTGGACTCAGCTCTGTGTTGGTGGGACAATATTGTCCAAGTTGAAGGAAGCAGGGCTATCGGGAGGATGAGATGGGCAGAGTTGAAGAGGCTGGTGATTGAGGAGTTCTGTCCTCACCGTGAGATGGATAAAGTTGAAAGAGAGTTCCTACAGCTGGAGGCGGGAACAATGACGCATCAGCAGTACACTACCAAATTCAACGAAATGGCACGAATGGTGCAGGATCAGGTGACACCTCTTTCGCGAAAGATCAAGAGGTACATTCAAGGCTTGCCGGCGGATATCCGTAGGCACATGATCGCTGCCCGACCGAGCACGTTTAGGTCGGCAGTGGACCTGGCGGGAAGGTTGTACGATGAAAGGACTGTGATGGCGGAGGTGAGTGAGAAGGATGATGGAGATTGGAACTGGAGTGAGAAGAGAACTGGACGGGATGGTGTCCCGACGAATAATAAGCACGCACGGGGGATGACCGTCGTGTGATCACACCCGCTGCGGAGTCGAAGGAATGTGGTAAATGCGGGATGGAGCATTCAGGGGAATGCAAAAGGAGACCAAACACTTGCTTCAAGCGTGGGAAGCCTGGTCATGTGGCTAGAGAATGTGGTACTATGAGATGTTATAATTATGGAGAAATTGGCCACATGAGCAGGGACTATAAGAAGCCAAGGGCGGAAGGTTCGGGAATGAAGAGGACTGGAGGAGAAGGACAGAGGGAAAATGCAGCGCCTACACGATGATGCAGGAGGAGGCTAGGGCGCACCCCGATGTTGTGTCAGGTACGTTTCTAGTAAATCAATCCTTACCCTTTGTGTTATTCGATGTTGGCGCTAGTAAAAGTTTTATTCATGTTGCTTTCTGTGCTGAATTGCATGTTAGTGGTAAGAATATAGATACACCATTTGATGTAGTCCTAGGAGTGGATTGTTTGACGGACTACGGCGCGAACATTGGGTGTAGCAAAAAGATGATACGGTTGACAGCGCCCGACGGGATCACGGTGATGGTTTAAGGTGATTGAGTCATGACAATTCCGAAGGTGACTTCAATGGCAGTGGCGGGAAAGTGCATGAAGCATGATATGGTGGAGTACGAGATTAATTGCCTTACTTGTTTACAAGTGAAGGCTGAGCACCAAATGTCGTATGGAAAGTATTGAGGTGATCGAGTCCACGACCGAGAAGCTCGAAAGGATCAATGTCTTAATGAAGTTAGCCAAAGATAGACAAGAAGTCGTGTGTGGATAAACGACGTAGACCGATTTAACTCCAGGTGGGAAACTGGAAAAGAGATGAGATAGTATTGCCCGCGACGGTTTAAGGAATAACAAGTTTCGGGGATGAAACCTATATAAGGGGGTGGACTTGTAACACCCGGAAATTTTTCTTTGAAACCGACAAAAGAAGAAAAAGAAATAACGTCCAAAGTCGAGGGACCAAACTTGCCAAGGAGAGAAACTTTGATGAATGGGGGGTATAAAAGGGGGAAGACACTCCATTCTTCCCATTTTCAGCCAAAGAGAAGAGAAGAGAAGGATAAAAGAGGAGAAAAGCTTGGTTCGGGTGGATTTGAGCATGGAAATCACCGTGTAGCGGGTCAAATCGAAGCTCTACTCCACGGGATCGTTTGTGTGAGTTCTAGGACCCCTCTTTTACATGTTTTTGAATGACTTTGGGGATGAATTGCATTCTGCGCACAGCTAGGGCTATGCGACTAGAGGTCCATGCGTCTAAATGGCAGGCGACTGGGTCCATACGCACGAAAGGAGTGCGACTGAGATTCATTTGCACGAAAGTAATGCGATTGAATGCATGCGGATGAAGGTCATGCGATTGAATGAAATGCGAATGAGCGTCATGCGATTGAAGGTCATGCGACTGGAGTCCATACGCCTGTGAGTCGTGCGATTGAGGTTCATACGCACGAAAGGTGTGCGACTGAGAGCCATTCGCATGAAGGTCATGCGACTGAGGTCCATACGCCTAGATCTCATGCGACTGAGCTTCATTCGCATGGGAAGCATGCGATTGGAGGCTATGCGACTGGAGGTCCATTCGCCTGAGTGTTCTCATACGCAGGAGAGACCATGCGACCGAATAGGGTCCATACGCCCGAATGACCATAGTATTGTCTAACTTTCGGGAAGTGCGGACGTAGGCTCGGACCTTTGGGGTTGTAGATGATGATGATGAGGATGATGATGATGAGGATGATGATGAGGATGATGATGATGATGATGATGATGATGCTGTGATGCATGATGATGTGTGATGCCGTATGGTTTTATATGATGTGATGTGCATGATTCGTGTGATGTTTGATGTCGTGTGATTGTGCATGATGTATGTTATGTATGTATATTGTCGTGTGTGATGATGTTGTATGTTGTTATGTTCCTTATTGTTATGTGTGATTGCCTTCTTGTGATTTGCGTTGGACGTTAATGAACATAATGAAAGTATTATGTAACGTAAAGTGGAAGATAACGAAAAGAGGAACGTAATGTACGAATGCAAGCATGAGCGAACAAATGAGAGTAAGGATGGCTTGCGAAAGAAGAAAGGAGGTTCACGACTCATTGAGAGTTGTTAGCTCAACTGTGTGTGTATTATAGCGTGCGATCTTGGCTAACTCATAAGGGGACATAGACACAGTAGGGAGTCCAGTTTTGGTAACTGCTCCGAGACGTGCGATGTGGTATTTACTGTGTGCTATGTAGCGTGAGATTTTGGCTACCTCATGTGGTTTATGTAGCTTGCGATCTTGGCTAACCCATGAGATGGCGTGCGGTTCTGGCTAAACCCCAAGAGTTCTCACACACACAGGGGGAGTCGGTCTTGGTGACCACTCCGTTGGTGCGATTTGTGTGATATGTACGATGGATATCATAAGGGACTATAGACACAGTGGGGGGGTTCAGTTTTGCTAACTGCTCCGATACGTGCGATGTGGTATTTACTGTGTGCTATGTAGCGTGCGATCTTGGCTACCTTATGTGTGCGATCCATGCGATATGTACTTCGGGTACGATGATGCGAAGGTGCGATTTGTGCGATAGTGCGATATGTATGAAATGAATGAACGGAAGTTAAAGTACGAATGAATGATGAAGATAATAAAGATATTATCTATGTGTACGTATGATGTATGATCACATGAAAGTAATGAACGGTTTTTTATGAAAGTAAAGTATGTTTTATTTTAAAACTAGAACTCACTCAGCAACGCTGACTTTTATGTGTTTCCAGCTGACAGGTAAAGGTTGATGAGGATGGCATGGGGCGGCTACTCAGCTTATTTTGGATGACATCCAATGTTATAATGCTTTTGTAATGAAATGTAAAATGATATTGTGAAACGAACGGTTGAATTATTTTGCAAAAGCATTTTGATGAAATGAAAATGTTGTTTTTAATGTTTTCGCTGCAATGTTTTATGTAAGATGATGAAAATATATGTTTTATGTGCGATGAGAATCCAATGGTAAACGTCCTGGGAATGGGGCCTTACATAAATTTATTTTAATTAATACATGAGTTAATGCATATGATTAAATTCAATATATTAACTAGTAGGTTAGTCCCTGTATAATACATGGATTGAATAAATAAAATATTAAATAATAAGTAATATAAATTTATGCATTATAAAATCATGCTTGAAGATAAAATCTGATTATAATTACGTATATATAGCTACTTTATGTAAAAGAAAAAATAATTTATTTCTTAAAATTTTGTTTTATAAAAAAGTTGGGATTTTTCAATATTTTGTTTTAAGAAAAATGATTTTTTTAAAAAGAGTTTGCTAGATTCATTATTTTATAAAATTTCTGTTTTTAAAAATTGTGTTTATAATAAAAAATAGGTTTTTTAATTTATTATATTATATATTTTATAATATTAAAATAGTATGAGTAATATTATTAGTATTCAATATTATCATTAATAATATAGAGAAATAAGAAAGTAAGTATAATGACGCTTACAATTATTTCACGCTTATTTTAGTTTTTTATAGATAAATAAATAGGCTAAAAACCCATTAATTAAACGGATTATAGTTCAATAATAAACACGAATAATTATAGTATAATATTTTAATATAAAATATAACTAAAATTATATATACGTAATAATTCAATAAAGAAAACAATTATAATATTTTTTTAACTATCTTATCTAAATACTTTCCTTTTTAAACATACGTTTTAAGATATTAAAAAATATTTTTATAAAAATCTTATTTTATAAACTCTAATTTGTAATTATTCAGGTTGTTTTAATAATACTTTCCATAAAAGAATTCACATGTTTATAATTTTTCTTAAAGAAAAATGATTTAAAATATTTTGTTTAAAAAGGTTTAGTATTTTATAAAATTCCATATTATTTAAAATTGTAGTTTTTATTAATTAGATTTTAATTAAAAGATGTGATTTCTAATTTCTTTAATAAAATCTATTTTTAAAAAAGATAGATTGATTTTAAATAAATCTAATTAAGAGAAAGAAATATAGGAATTAATAAAATTTATTTTTAATAAAAAAGAGAAATTTGTATGAGTATTAAATTACTATAATGACCTTTTGGAGGGAAAATTAATGTGTGAATGTTTTGAAAAATGACAAGTGGCAAAAACAATGGGTTAAGAGAATAACAAGTGGTAAAAAAATTTTGTTTTATAAGATACTGTAGATTACTTGTTTATAATATTTTAATTAATACATGAGTTAATGCATATGATTAAATTCACTATATTAAGTATACTTTATTTATAATAATTTAAATTCACATTATATATTTATATTTTTCATTTATATTTTTACTATTTAAATTAAGTATTATATTATTAACTAAATACTATTTACCAAATATTTACCTTGTTATAATAATAATAATAATAATAATAATAATAATAATAATAATAATAATAATAATAATAATAATAATAATAATAATAATAATAATAATAATAATAATATAATAATAATAATAATAATAATAATAATGGTAATAATTGGTTCTAAGGCTGGTCGAAAAAAAAATACTCAGTAACACCCATGCATCATGCAAGGCAATTCATTATACATAACATATAGAAAACAATAATGAATGTTTATAATATCTATATTATTTATAAAGGATGTTAAAATATAATTTTATCTTAACTTTAAGAAACCTATAAGGTTAGTATGATAATATTATGACAGATTTTAATTAAACTTTTCAACCCATACGAATTCATTGAATTTATTAATAATAAAAATAATAGTATTTAAAGTAATTATAATAGTTATTTATAAAATTAAAACAATTTTAGTAATAAGTAATAATATGTATAATATACAAGTTATCAAACTAAAAATATACAATCTCTCAAAACTGGTTCAAGGTTCTGAATCTTATATCGTTTTTATCTTATAATGATAAAAATATAATTGTTTATAAGATCTAAATTTGTCGTTATAATGTGCTAAATAATATCAACGTTTCCACATGATTTTTTTAAAACAGAGTTGTCAATATATGTTTTATCCATATTTACGGATTGAATACTAATGTACAAGTAATCAAAATCAAGTGTTATAAATTCTAATAACCCGCGGCAAAGCGCGGGTTCATACACTAGTATGAAACAAAGCAATTGTTAGTTTAGGTGGTAGTATCTGTTTATGTTCAACCTCACGATACTTGTTTAGTCTTAGGTGGTGTTGGTTTTCTTAATAAAGATCTGCAAAGCCTCTTCTGTCTGCGCCGCGCAGACCATCATAGACATGAGTGTCTGTAAAGTGTTTGTTTTTTCGAAAAGATTTCATTAACAAATATCTGCAAGTGGTCTTCTTCGTGAACATACAAAAACATAACTTCAAACCTCTTCTCAAACCTATTATCAAATCTATTATCTTCTCAAACTGCAGGACCGGTGAAGGGTATGCACTTACAACACAACAACACAATGAGGAGAGTTGCTTAGAACACTTAACAGATCAAATAGGGAACTAGTTAACTTGTTAATGAAAGATGCTAAGAACAAAAGTAAAAATAAGACAGAACTAGATTGCAAACAACACAAGTGTTTGGTTTTCAAGAATGTTGTATATTGCTTCTCAAGTTCTATTACAAGTTACAAAGCATCGATAGAAAGTTACAAGTACTTGAGATACTTTATACTACATCCTACAGCCGGCCATACTTTTAAGGCCAGCTGGATACAATTGACTAGATAACTACAAAATTAAATGTAGAGTCAAAAGGCAGATCTGCCTTTTGACTTGTGACTATGACATGTCATAGCTCACATCCTAATATATTACAAAAAGGATAAAAATACATAAAGTAGAAAGCATGGACTCAAGACCTCAATGTACAGTTACCAAAAGCATTGACCTTTCACCAACTCATGTAAGTTGGTGACTTTACAGAGTAGCAGCAGAAAGGTGGTCCAGCTTTTTGGTAAAGTACATCAGATAAAGGCATATCTCTAGAAGTCTTCGGAAGAAATCTGTCTTCACTCTTTGGCTTCGGAAGACTTTGTCTTTGAAGCTTCGGAAGACTTCACTTTTGGCTTTGGAAGATGTTGGTCTTGGCTTCGGAAGATTTAACACTTAGAATATTTCTAATGCATGGTGAAAAACTTCCGAAGCATTTCTACTTCTGTTCTTTAGTGCATGCATGCAGAGAGACTTTGGATGGTTTTGGCTGCATCAGACTTATAGGAATCCTTATAAACTCCCCCTAGGCTGATGCTACCAAAACATTTTGAAGATCTTCAGATGTTTGTAGTCTTCAGCATAATGATGATCATACCCTTCTTCATGAGATGGTCAGGATCATTCAGACTCTCATAATATCTTCTCATCTCAAAGAGATCATGCAGATGTAAGTTGATTATGTCTTGCCATCATTCAGAAGGAGAGGGAGTTTGACCCTGCTGTGGATCAGAAGATGAAGCTTGCTGAGGCTCAGCAGGAGGTCCAGGTTGTGTTGTCTCAGGTTGTTCAACCTTGACCTCCACTTCAGGTGGGATTTGACTTGAAGGAGAGTATAATTCAATCAGCTCTCCACTCTTGATCTTCTGCTTGATTACCCTGATATTCTCATCCATTGTGGATAGAGACATAGGGCCAAGTCTCCTTCCGGAGAATCCATACATCTTCAAGAAGCTCATCATCTTTTGTCTGTTAGAAGACTTCTTCATAATCTTTTGGATTATGGCTCTTGACTTTGTAGGATCTTCCCTCATCTTTCTCTTTGTTGCCTTTTGTTCTTTGAGCACTTGAAGTTCAAGCTGTTTGAGATACTCAAACTCAATGTACTCAAAGGACAAGGGAAGAAGTGCAGATGCCTGGTAGAGACCTGTGGCACTCAGGTAGTTGATCATGTTTTGCCTATCTGTTTCCTTGTCTACATGAGGTTCTTGTGTAGCAGCCACATCCTCTTGCACAGGACTTTCCTGAACTAGGGAGAGAGTTGGAGCATTCTTGTATAACCTTTTCTGTCTCTTCTCCTCTTTGAATTGGAGAAGTAACCTTGCATCCTCTGCTTCTTCATCTCTCTTGACACTTCCATGTCAGCCAGTTCATTTAATTGCTCTAAGGGGAGAGATATAATCTCATCTATGTCATAGTTCCTGGTCTGCAGGTAAGTAATCCTGACTGCCCTCAACTCATCTTCTTGAGTGTTTGGTCTGGGGGCAGCTATGATTGCAGCTTGCATAAAGCCTTAAGACCCATAGGAACTTTTTCCCCTTAGCTTTCTCTTCCTCTCTCTCTCCTCCTCCTTAATCTCCTCACAAGTCAGAATCTTTTTCCCTTTGTCACCCACATACCTTTGTGACTCAGGGTGGAGAGAGCTTTGGCCTTCATTGCTTGGTGTAGCATCCAAGCTCTGGCCAGAGAGAGGTTGTGAGACACCTTCACTAGCAGGTGTTTCACTGAGGGAATGAGTTTCTGAAGTAGTTGTTGGTGTGACAGGGCTCTCAGGCTCTATCACTGGGCCTTCAGCCAAGGTTTTCCCTTTGAAGCTAATCTCAGGGTCTGCCTCAGCATCCAGTTGACCAATGACATTACCTGATTGCCTTTGTCTCCTTCTAAGGCTGAACTCTTCGGTAATTCTTTCTTAAATCCTGAGTGCTAACCTGTCAGCTTGTCTTGATTGGCTTGGGTTGACAAGTGGCATGTTGATCAGGTCAAGACCTTCATAGTAGTCCAAGGTCTGAAAATTGAACACTTCTTGCTGCCCTTGAACTCTGTGAAGTATGAGGGCTCTTCTATCAGCATCATACCTCCACCCAATAATGTAGTTTGAAGTTCCTTGAGGTGGAGATGACACAGCCCTTGGAATGCCTTCCTCAAAGAGACTTCTAATGACAGAGTCAATAATGTCCACATTAATGTGAACTTAAGGAAGTTGCTGAGTATGCACAGTTGCAAGTGATGATGGTGAATCCTCAATGTCCGTACTCCTTGAAGAACTCCTAGGTTCTGTGACCGTAATGACTTTCACCCCCTTTTTAGTAGCATCACCCTCTTGCATAGGTGAGCTAGAGGTTAGGTCAATCACATTCACAGGTTCTTGTGTTCCTGGTTGAGCTTCTCTTAAAGGTCTCCCAGCTAGTTTTTCCCTGAGATAAGATATCTCAAGTTGCTGATCATTGACCCTATTATACAGGGTAGTCACCTGAGATTCAAGGTGACTAACCTTAGAGACTAAATAGGAACATGTTTTTTACAGTTTTTGCACCTGTAGTCTCAGATTTCCCTCATCTTCATCAGAAAAATCATTGGGGGATGAGATGATTGGACCAAAGTCCTCTCTCTCACCATCAGCTTCAGGTTCTTGGCTGCTGGATTTCCTTTGCACATTGACATCCTCAGTTGAGGTGTCAATGGGCTGAGTTGTCATGGTTGAGGTCTTAATAATGTAATCACTTGCAAAAGTGAGAGCCTCTTCCATATGGATATCCTGAACAGGTTAAGAAGTATTCACCTCAGTGATGGGTGACTGATGTGGGCTAGACAAAGGAGACTCAGGAGTACTCATCTCTCTTTGAGTAGGGGAAGAGTAGAGAGACTCATGGTACCCACTGAAAGCTAAGTCTTCATCATTATAGAATGAGAGGTTGGGAATGGGTTGATTTAACTCTAAAGGCTGGGGATGGTAACTATCCCCTGAAGGTTGTTCACTTGAGTGTTGAGACTCAGAGTGAAGGCTTAAGGCAGTTGGGCTTGTGCGCTCATCAGGGTGAGCATGAGGAACCTCATCCCTGATTGTTGAAGAGATGGGAGTGGTTTTCTCCTCAGGGGAAGTGGGAGCTCTAGTGTCCACTTCCTCCTGTATGGGTGAGTATATGGGGGCCTGCACAGACTCAATAGCTTGAGCAGGGGTTCGTTTGGATTTTCTTTGGTAGGTGAGGGTGACTTGGGGCCTTTTTGGTGGTTGAGAGGTAGAAGGTGTGGGTTCAACACTAGCTTGTGTTGCTAGGTTGTCACTTTGAGCAATGAGCTCTAACATTTTTGGGACAAGGGCTGTTTCTACCCCTGAGAAGCCTACAGTTGGCTTCTTCATAATTTTAAAGATGTCGGGCTTCATCTGTCCCAATTTAAAAATATTATCTGTTTCCCTCAACTGTGAGCCCAGTTCACAGTTGAGAATGTATTGAACATATCTAGGAAACATATAATACTCTAAGGAGTCCAAGTTAGCAAGCAAATTTGTATAAACAAACTGAGAGTACCTGAACTTGACCCCTTGAACCATTCCATGTACTATGAAGGAGAGATCCTCAGGAATCTGGTCCCACCCTCCATGCTTGTTTGACAAGCTGTGGATAACCACATGAAGCAGGTATTTCCATGGGATGAGACCTTCCCTTTCCTAAAGGTCTTTATAGAGAAATCTTCCTCATAGCCCATCTGCTCAAAGGAATGATTTACAGCTTCCTTTGGGAAGGACAACTCACCTTCTTCATCATCCAGCTGCAAGTGAGTGTTAGTGATGGCCGGAGTGATGAAGATTGTCCTCCCTTGCACTGTGGCAGACAGTGCCTTCTCCCCATCCATGATGACCTCTTGACAGGTCTTCTGAAATTCAAGCAGATGATCCTCATAGAGAGTAGAATCAATGGTTAGGGAGGTGAAGTAGTTTGATAGAGCTAAGAAACGACAAATCTCTGAGAAACATTCATCTTTCTCAGAGCTTAACAGAGCAACTTGGTTATGTTGCCTGTGAAGTTGCATGGAGAAATCTGGGTTGTTTCTGAGGTTTAGGTTGGCCATTTTAGAAGCTTAAGGATGAAGAAAGATGAAGAACAAAGGCGGTTTGGGAGAATTTAGGTTTAAGGAATAGTGTAATTGAGGAAGATAGTGAAAGAGGGGGGAACCGTTGGGCATTTATGTGAAAAGGATTTGAGACAAAGTTAATGAAAGAAGATAAACTTTGAAATCTGGATCTCGGTCCCACCTCTGAAGAGTAGTTTACTTTTGCCCAAAAAGTAGTTTTCTTGGAAGTCGAGATATCTTCCGAATGTTATTTGCTTCGGAAGTTCTGACGAAAAAGCTTCCGAAGGCAAATTGGCTTCGGAAGAGATTTCAAAGGTTGAGAATTTTGCTTCGGAAGAGAATTTACACTCAGAGATTTTTATTCTAAGAAGAATAAATACTTCCGAAGGTAAATTGCTTTTGGAAAAAACTTGTTCTTTGAAAACATACAAAGTACTTAAGTTGATTTTAAGCTTCGGAAGATATTTCAGAAATTTCTTCCGAAGGTAAAATCACTGAAGCAATTATTTGTTTAGTAAGACATAAACTTCTTCCAAAGGTAATTTTGAATCCGAAGAGATCAAGATTTTTAAAAATCTAAGAAAAGTCTTTTGAAAAGATTTTCTTCCTAAGAAAACAAGGGCTTATGAAGGTGATATAATAGACAACTTAGGACACACAGGTTTTAGAAATAAATATGATTAAGTTTTAAGAAAAGCTATTCAAAGTTAATCATCCCAATAGCTAATACAAGATATTTAAATATGCTCATCAAAAGCTTTGGTGAACAGATCAGCATATTGTTCATTTGTGTTAACTTTGACTAGTTTGATTAATCCCTTTTCAAAGTTATCTTTAATCAAATGATACCTGATATTAGTATTCTTTGTCCTTGAGTGTTGCACAGGATTCTCTGTGATGGAGATAGCAGTATTGTTGTCTATGTGGAGGGAGTCTCTTTAAAGTTAAATCTATAGTCCAGCATCTGATTTTGAATCCAAAGCACTTGAGCACAACAACTTGCAGCAGCAATGTATTCAGCCTCAGCAGTTGATGCAGACACACAGGATTGTTTCTTGCATTGCCAAGAGACTACTCTTCCACCAAGAAATTGACATTCCCCTGATGTAGACTTTGCAGTCATGTTACAACCACCATAGTCACTATCTGTATAAGCATACAGATTAAAGTCAGAATTCTTTGGATACCAAAGGCCAAGTGATGGAGCACCTTTGAGATATCTTAAAATTCTTTTGATAGTGACCAGGTGTGACATCTTGGGGTTGGCTTGATATCTTGCACAAATGCATGTAGCAAACATGATATCTGGCCTGCTAGCTGTGGGTACATAAGAGACCCAATCATTGCCCTATAGAGATGCTCATCAACACACTCCCCCTCAAGATCAGGTCCAAGGGAGTGATTTCTGGCTATGGGTGTCTTAGCAACCTTACAATCAGTCATGTTAAACCTTTTAAGTATGTCTTGTACATACTTTGACTGACTTATGAAGATGCCATTGTCAACTTGCTTCACTTGAATTCCTAGAAAGAAATTGAGTTCCCCCATGGCACTCATTTCAAACCTGTCCTTCATCAGCTTCTCAAAGTCTTTGCAGAGCTTTGGATTAGTTGACCCAAAGATAATGTCATCTACATATACTTGAACTAGCATTATGTCATTTCCTGTTCCTTTGATGAAGAGAGTTCCATCTATAGTACCTCTTTTGTAGCCATGTTGACAGAGATACTGAGATAGAGTCTCATACCACTTCCTTGGTGCTTGGTGCAGCCCATAAAGAGCTTTATCAAGCCTACAGACATAATCAGGATGATCAGGATCTGCAAACCCAGGTGGTTGTCTGACATACACCTCTTCATCAATCACCCCATAAAGAAAAGCACACTTGACATCAAGTTGGTAGACCTTGAAATTCTTGGATGCAACAAAAGCTAGAAATATTCTAACAGCTTCAAGTCTTGCCACAGGAGCAAAAACATATGTGTAGTCAATTCCTTCTTCTTGAGTATATCCTTGAACAACTAGTCTTGCCTTGTTCTTGATGACAAGTCCTCTATCATCCTTCTTGTTCCTAAAAACCCATTTGGTTCCTATGGTAGTCTTCCCTTGAGGAAGAGGACATAGGTTCCAAACCTTTTGCCTTTTGAATTGAAGCAGCTCCTCTTGCATAGCTTCAACCCAACTTCCATCCTTTAGAGCCTCATCAATTTTCTTTGGCTCTATCTGGGACAAGAAACAAGAGTGAAGACAAACATTTGTTCATGGGTTTGTCCTCTTGTTCTCACCCCTGAATCAACATCTCCAATGATGTTTGTGGTAGGATGAGACTTGTGGATCCTTAGCTGAGGGATCACAGCAAGTTGCTTAGACAGATCTAGATTTGAAAATTTTGATCTGGCAAAGAAGATTCACCCTCCACATCAGCACACTTATCAAGATTGACTTGATCCAATGAGTGTGTGACATCATTGATGTTGTCTTCAATGCAGTGGTTATTAGCATCAAGAAATTCTTGATCACTTTCACCACCACCATTTTCTCCAACATTTGAAGCTCCTTCTTCTGAGTTTTGTGCCTCTAAGTGGAATTTGAAGGCACCCCAGAAGCATCAGCAGGATTTGTCATTGATGTGCTGGTAGAAGCTTCATTTGCAGGAATAGTTACCACTGGAGCTGAAGATGTGTAACTTGAAGGTCTTCTAAGCTCAAATCTTGGGTCAGGATCACCTGTTGGTAATATATCTGTAGATCCTGAAACATTCTCACAAGATTTGTTAAAACAGTTGGTAACTAAATCAAGATCAAATAGCCAATCCGGACCAGAACCTTTCACACTGGGAGTGTGCTCATTGAAAGTCACATTGGCTGACTCCTCAAATACTCTAGTTCTGAGATTGTATACTCTATAAGCTTTAGCTTGAGAAGAGTATCCAATAAAGTGTCCATCATCTGATTTCTCAGCAAACTTGGCAATTTGATCTTTGGTATTCAAGATGGTGCAAGGACATCCAAATGACCTGAGAAAACCAATGAAAGGTTTTCTCTTGTGCCAAAGTTCATAAGGAGTCTTACCATGTGCACTAAAACTCTATTTTGCACATAGCAAGCAGTGTTCACTGCCTCTGCCCAGAAGGGATGGGCAGTTTAGAGTCAGACAACATAGTTCTTGCAGCTTCAATTAGTGTCCTGTTTCTCCTCTCAGCAACACCATTTTGCTGAGGAGTCCTGGCAGCACTATATTGTCTTGTAATACCTTTTTCATCATAAAATGTATCAAGGATTTGATTCTTGAATTCAGTTCCTTGATCACATCTTATGGTTTTGACCTTGTGATCACATTGATTCTCAATCTTTAAGATGAAATTCTTCAGAATCTCAGGGGTCTCATCCTTAGTTCTAAGAAAGAAGACCCAAGTGAATCTTGTAAAATCATCTGTGATCACCAAACAATAAGAGGTCCTTCCTAGACTCATTACACTAGTGGGGCCAAAGAGATCCATATGTAATAAGTGTAGGGGATTAATGATGGAATTTCTTTCCTTTGGCTTGTGAGATACCTTGTGTTGCTTCCTTTTTAGGCATGCAACACAGTGGTCATCACTTGTAAACTCTTTCTTTGGTATTCCAGTTACCAAATCATTCTTAATTAATTTATTCATGTTTTTACATGGCATATTCTTTTATGCCAGAGGAAAGATTCATCATTATTTGCTTTAGATAGAAAGCATGAAACTTCTCCTGAAGGAGATGTTTCTTGCAAGTCCATCTTGTACATGTTCTCTTTCCTGGGGGCTCTAAGCAAGATGTGCTCATGAGAAATGACCACCCTAGGCCTGAGAACAATGCACTCATGCTCAGTAAAGAGCATGTTATGACTCTGATCACAAAATTAGGATACACTCAGAAGATTGTACCCAAGCTCCTTGACAAAGTTTACCTTCTCAATGCTGAGCTTACCATTTGTGACCTTGCTCCTTAAGTAATGTAACCTCCTGCATCTCCTCCAAAGGCAACTAGTCCTCCATCAATTCTTTTAAACTTTTGGAGTAGTGACCTATTGCCTGTCATGTGCCTGGAACAGCCACTATCAATGATCCATACATTTCTATTTGTCTTGAGTTGTCCCTGCACAAAGGAGATGATTAGTTACATTTGGAAACCCAAGCCTCATTGGTCTTGGGCTCATCAAAAGAAGTTGAAGACAATGCAACAATAATTGATCCTATAGTCATGCTAGAAGGATCATTTACTGATGTTGATGAAAAACTTCCAGCCACTTGGTCTTTCTTTGACTTCCACACCAACTTTGGAAGCTTAGACTTGACCTTCAACACTTTGGAAGTTTTGATGACTGGACCTTCGGAAGATCTTGCTTTCACTGCAGCAGGCTTCAGTGCTTCGGAAGTATTCCTTTCTTCCGAGACCAAATTTTCTTCCGAAGGCAAGTTTCCACTTGTCTTCTTCTTCATTTTAGAGCTTCCGAAGGAAACAGATTTTCCTTCCGAAGCTTGCATCTTGTTCTCCAAACTCTTAGAAGTTTCTTTTTTGGTCATATGGAGAGTAATCTCTGGATTGTAGACACAATCCTTAGCAAGATGAGAAGTACTCCCACACATAACACAGTCCATTTTCTTCCTTCTAGGAGTTCTTCTTTGTGAACAAGGCTGAACTTGATCACTTTCCTTCTCCATCTTTACCTTTACAGATGCTGTGGCAGTTCTTGTGGGGTTAGAACTACCTTTGGAGCTAGATGGTTTAAGTTGTACAGCAGTGATGCACAACTGATCAGCCTTCTTCTTGATGATGGGATGATTTGGACATGAACTAGAACTCTTGTTGATGGAGTTCAAGTTTGTGTCTTCAGTCTTTACCACTTCAAATCCTACAGATATAAAGACTTGTTTCTGTGTAGTATTGAAGGTGGCCTTGATCTCTTGAGCCTTTTTAGACTTTCTTTTGGCCTTCCTGATCAAGTTCTTTCTTCTTGACTTGGTCATCTCAACAGTTTTGCTCTCCTCAGAGGGATGGTGACCCTTCTTAGAATGCTCTTCTTCACTCTTCTCAGAGCCATTCTCCACCATCTCCTCTTCATCCACTACATTCAGAGGATCTATAAGGGGAAGCTCATCTTCACAAGTTCCACACCTAGGAGATCTTACAGACAAGATTGTGTGTGGAGGAGCTATCTCACAAGATCCTAGTCCCTGCTTATTTTGATAACAAATTTTTGCATGCAAGGATGAGGATATTATGTTCTTGAAGGTCTCTTCTTCAAGAACACATTTTTCCAGCCTTGGCTTTGCTGATCACAAGCTCAGCCTGGCATTCAGTTAATTTAGTAATGAGATCTTTGATCTGAGTCCTGTAGTTTGTATGCTCATGTTTAAGAGTTGAAATGGTTTTCTCTAAGTCCTCTATCTTTAGTTTATAATCATTTTCAGCTCTTTTAAAATCAGCTTTTAGATATTTAAGGACTCAAGATCAGATCTCATTTCTAAATTATAGGACATGTATCTATTAACTTTAGCAATGCATTCAAGAGTACAAAGATGTTCCAATACCTTGGCTTCATCGTGGTCTGCCATGAGTGCTTGGTTTGGAGATGCATCTTCTACCTGAAAGCTTCAGTCAAAGCCTCCTTCTTCAACAGCAACTGCAGCTTGCTGTTTTGGCTTCTCATTCTGGGGGGCTTTCTCAGTGTAGTTTGGTCTGGTTTGTGCTTGGCCACCATTTGTCCTTGGTGCCTTACACTCTCTTGCAAAGTGTCCCATCTGATTACAGTGTAACACTTTACTTTGCTTTTGTCCAGCCCAAACTTTCCACTGGCTGCATTGCTTGGAAACTTTCTCCCTGTCCTCTTGTAGAACTTCTTGGCTCTGTGAGTGAGAAGAGCCATCTGCTGGACTATCTCCATGTACTCCAGATCATTTGGATGGATACAGTCCAAATCTTCAAGAGTGAAGAGAAAGTTGCCTGAGGTTTCATCAGCAGAGACAAAAGCATGAAAAGAACTTGTCTCCTGGAAAAGACTTCCTTGAGTGTAGCTTTCGCTTGGAGTCTCTGGGAAGGTGATGAAAGGGCCCTTTTGTGAGTTGTCAGGGAAGCATATAAGATGATGCTGTGGTTCAATGCTTTCCCTTTCAACCACATGGAGGGCTGAACTCAGTTGATTGCTGGAGTTACCAGATGAGTTTTGCATGTTCATCTCCATCTAGTGGCCACTAAGAATACCATAAAACTCTGTGAGAGTAAGAGTCTTAAGGTTCTCAGTCCTCTTGATAACAACACAATAATGTGTCCATTATCTAGGAAGAGAGGACATAAACTTTCTTACAATGTCCTTGTTCTCAAGAGTTACTCCAACATCCATTAGAGTATCCACAATCTCAACATACCTGAAGTATTGTTGAGTCATGGTTTCACCTGCTTTGAAGGTGAAGTTTTCAAACTGCTGCTTCAGGAGATCCTTCTTGTTCTCCTTTGCTTCAGAGGACCCCTCATACATCAGCTTCAGTGCTTTCCATAGTTGCTTAGCAGTTTTACACTTCTTGAAGCCTCTGTAGATGGAGTTTGGAAGAGCAGTTTGAAGGGATGTCATGGCTTTCTGATCAATCTTTATTCTTTTTCTATCTACATCAAAGTAATCAGCCATAGCCTTAGGAATCATACCATCACCAGTAGCATAAGTGGTGCTTGGTATGTAAGGTCCTTCAACAACAGAGTCCCACATCCTGGAGTCTTGAGACTTGATAAAGCCTTCCATTCTTTGACACCAAGTATCAAAGTCTTCAGGAGTGATCAGTGGAGACTTTGTCATAGTTCTAGTTTCCATATCAGCTTTGGTTATAGCTGCCATTTGAGTTGTTAAGTATTTTGTGTGTGTGAGGGATCTTAAGATGGTGAGATCTTATATCAAGAGCCTGAAATGCTCTGATACCAAATGCAGGACCGGTGAAGGGTATGCACTTACAACACAACAACACAATGAGGAGAGTTGCTTAGAACACTTAACAGATCAAATAGGGAACTTGTTAACTTGTTAATGAAAGATGCTAAGAACACAAGTAAAAATGAGACAGAACTAGATTGCAAACAACACAAGTATTTGGTTTTCAAGAATGATGTATATTGCTTCTCAAGTTCTATTACAAGTTACAAAGCATCGATAGAAAGTTACAAGTACTTGAGATACTTTATACTACATCCTACAACCGGCCATACTTTGAAGGCCAGCTGGATACAATTGACTAGACAACTACAAAATCAAATGTAGAGTCAAAAGACAGATCTGCCTTTTGACTTGTGACTATGACATGCCATAGCTCACATCATAATATATTACAAAAAGGATAAAAGTACATAAAGTAGAAAGCATGGACTCAAGACCTCAATGTACAGTTACCAAAAGCATGGACCTTTCACCAACTCATGTAAGTTGGTGACTTTACAGAGTAGTAGCGGAAAGGTGGTCCAGCTTTTTGGTAAAGTACATCAGATAAAGGCATATCTCTAAAAGTCTTCGGAAGAAATCTGTCTTCACTCTTTAGCTTCGGAAGACTTTGTCTTTGAAGCTTTAG